>QANY01006299.1:0-40435 GCA_003255025.1 Datisca glomerata
AACCATGTCAGAGGAGAGTAAAAAGTGGAAGTCTTTCTACCAGGAGACACATGAGCATCTTTTTATCAATTGTTGTTATGCAGCCAACGTATGGGCCACACTGGTGAACAAATGTGATCTACACTGCCTGGTTAGGGATTGGGATCAGTTTGTAGATTGGATGCTAGCTAATGCAAAAGGGAAGTCACTCAGAGGTGTCCTAGTTAAGCTAGCTTTTACTTCCTTTATCTATTATATATGGAGAAAAAGAAATGCAAGGATTTTTGAAGGCAAAAGCAAAGATTCCAAGATCCTAACTGAAGCTATTTCACAATTAGTCAGATTAAGGCTTTGGGATTCGAAGTGTTTTGGCACTAATGATCTAATCTACGTTTAGTGGATAGATGGGGTCTTAACCCAAGCATTTTGTAAACCTTGGCTGTCTTATGAAGCATTGATATCTAATTTCAGTTCTTTACATATTACCAATATAATTTGCGTGCAGATCTTAAGCCTCTAATCAGGCTCTAATTTTGTACTTCCTGGGGTATGCCCCTTGTACATGTGTAAGTATGTTTTGGTTTATACAATTTGTTTACCCAAAAAAAGAGATTAAGAACCAAAGGTGTCTTGCCACTGAAACTTCATTGGATAAAATCAAGTCCTTTAAACTAAGAACCCCCTGAGATTTAGGGAAGCAAAGATCCTCCCAAGCCACTTTGGCCCCAGATTGTTTTTTTTTCGGTAAGCAAAAAAATGTATTAACCCGAAAAATACAAACAAATATACAAGGGGCATATCCCAGGAAATACAAAGCTACAAAGCCAAAAAAGAGATAAGTCTGGCTAGCTAAAGCCAAAACAAATCTAAACCCCAAAAAATAAGCCAATTAAATCTCAACGCATTACAAAAACAAACCAAACTCCTCAATACAAAGAAACAAATTAACATACTCAGCCCCTAAGGAGGCTCAAAAATCAAAAGGTTAAGATCCCAAGCAGCTTGGAGAGACATGTTCAACTCTGAGGCAAGGACACCCCTAAGCAACAAAAGCCTATCCCTAATGGAGCCCGAGATAACCTTGATCAAAATAGCATTATCCCTGATTTTTCCCTCGAAGATTCTGAGGTTCCTCTCCCTCCAAATATGGAAGACAAAAGCTGTGAACAAAAGCTTCAGAATGGAGCTAACAAGGGACTTACCTTTGGCCTTAACTAGGAGCCAAGAGATCCATTGACACCAGTTGGAGTGGGGGCTGATCAAACCACATTTAGCTAGAAGATTATCCCAAATTGGCCTTGTGGATTTGCATCCCACAAAAAGGTGCTCAACTGACTCACTCCCACCCACGCAAAATACACATGAAGGGCTAATAGATCTGGCATGGAAAAATGTTCCATTCTATCCTTAGTCAGCAACTTGCCTTTGATAGCCACCCAAGAGAGGAAGCTAAACCTAGGCACATGGCGATTGAACCAAATCGGCTTAGCCCACCTCACACACTCCCTATCTGGAGCAAGGGCTTTATAGGTATCTTTAACAGAGAAAAAGCATTTTCTTGCTAGGGGTCCAAGCCCAAGAATCCCTCACTAGACCCTTGGGAGAGGGGTGAGGGGTATCTCTAATCTCCATAAGCTCAAAAGCGTTTGAAGAGGGTCAATTCCAGCACCCATTTCGAATCACCTTACTCACTCGAGAGTCAATAACCCACCCTGTACCCGAGATGGCCCAAAGGACACCTAGAGGATGCCAATTATCTGTAAGAAGCTTCACAGTAGTACCATCTCCAATAGTTATAGAGCAAAAGGGCAGAAACTTGCTCCTGAGCTTGAGAAGCTTTCTCCAAACCCAAGATGGGTTAGAAAGAATGGAAACCAAGAAAATTGAACTCTTTCTTATAAGGTATGTTTGATACCAATCTTTCCAAAGTGATTTTTTAGAAGGGAGTAGCAAGAACCATAAGTGTTTGGCTATAGCAACTTCATTAGCTAGAACCAAATCCCTAAGGCCCAACCCACCTTGTACCTTGTCAAAACATAGGTCTGCCCAAGCTACCTTGGCCCCAGAAGCTTTAGTATCTTGGCCATTCCATAGAAAATTTCTTACCAAGCATTGGACTGTCTTCACCACTTTTTTAGGGAGAATGAAGAGACCACTCCAAAAGTTAACCATAGCCATAAGGACAGTCTTGATAAGTTGGAGTCTTCCTGCATAAGACAAATACTTTGATTCCCACGAACTGATTCTCATAGTGAGTCTGTCAACCAAACATTGACAATCTGATTTGGTAAGCTTGGTTGTAATGAGTGGGACACCAAGATATCTAACTGGAAGAGACCCTTCTGTAAAACCCAATTCAACATGAATGATAGAAGACATCTCTGGGCTCACCCCTGATAAGAACAGTTGACTCTTTGAAATATTTGGTTGAAACCCTGATAGTTCTTGGAAAATGGCCAAAGCTTCCTTAAGCACATGCACCCTGTATTTGTCTCCTTTACAGAATAAGAGTAGGTCATCTGCAAGGCACAGATTGACTAAGTTAAGCTCTTTGCACCTCCAATGGAATTGGAACTCTGAGTGTTTGGCTGCAAAGCTCAAGATCTCTATCAAGACCTCCATGATGATGACAAAGATGTAAGGAGAGATTGGATCCCCTTGTCTAATTCCTTTAGCACCCCTAAAGTAACCATGCAGCTCACCATTTATATTCACTGAGTATGAGGGAGAAGAAAGGCACTCCATGACCCAAGAAATGAAAACATTTGGGAAGCCAAGGCATTGAAAATCTTTACCTATTAGTGACCAGTTCACACTATCATAGGCTTTCTTAAGGTCCACCTTGAGAGCACACCTTGGCAAACCAAGTGATCTATGGTAGCTTCTAAGTAATTCTTGGGAGAGAAAAATATTGTCAGCCATTCTCCTTCCTGGGATAAAAGCACTTTGGTTCTGACTTACGATGTTGGGTAATACAAGCTTGAGTCTTTCAGCAAGTATTTTTGTGATGCACTTGTAGACTACATTGCAGCAAGAGATAGGTCTAAAGTCCCCAATACTAGTGGGATTAGGGACCTTTGGTATTAAGGTGATTGCAGTTGAGTTAACCTCTTTTAGGAGGTTACCTGTAGTAAAGAACTCCAAAACAGCTTTGGTTACATCCCCACCCACCACATGCCATGCTTTCTTAAAGAACCCAGCTGAAAAACCATCTGGTCCAGGAGCTTTGCCACTTCCCATACTGAAAATAGCTTGCTTGACCTCATTTTCTTCAATGGGAAGAGCCAAAGGTACAGCCTGATCAGGTCCAAGCTTTCTTGGCAAAGCACAATCAAGTATACTCCAATTGACTCCCATTTCTTCATTTGGTGTACCCAAGAGATTTTTGTAGTAATCTAATATATGATCCTGGATCTCCTCATGGGAAGTAAGTAGAGAGCCTTCGTTCTCCAGGTGTGTAATCCTGGTTTTGAATCTATTCTTTTTCATACTTTGAAAAAAGAAAGAAGTGTTCTGATCACCCAATTGAAGCCACTGTACTCTTGACTTCTGCCTGTAGAAGCTCTCTTCAGCATGTCTAAGCTCAAAGAATTTGGAGCATGCATCTCTCTCCTGAGCCTGTAACAATGCTTTTAAAGGGTCATTTCCCAACAAGCTTTGAATTGACTCCATGTATGCTTCAGCCAATTTTACTCTAGAAGGAAGATCACTGCAAAATCTTTGGTTGAAGCTCCTCAGTTCACCTTTGAGTGCCTTAAGCTTCTTACAGAGCCTAAACATTGCTGTCCCTGAAATATCAGCCCCCAAACTCTGTCCAAAAGCTACCAAAACCCTTCTCTTTCAAACCAAAACTCAAAAAACTTGAAGCTTACTCTTTGTTTATAGGAGTCCTTCTTCATTTGTAAGACAATTGGGCTGTGATCAGAGATGCCAGGAGGAGCAAAGAAACACTTTGTGTTAGGGAACGAGTCCATCCAGTGAATATTTGCCATGCCTCTATCCAACTTACACATAATAAAGGTTCCATCATTATGCTTGTTTGGCCATGTGAATTGACAACCTGAGTATGCAAGGTCCACAACCTCAATAGTGAAAGTGCATTTGTTGAAGTCAAAGATGCCATCATCCCATCCCTTAGCTCCTCCTGATTCCTCCTGATTTCTCACTAGGGGAGGCAATAACATTGAAATCTCCGGTGATAAGCCATGGGGCATGAGAATGAGTGAGTGGTGGGAGCACAAGGATTCCCAAAGCTTCTTCCTGATCACTTTAGAATTTGAAGCATATACGAATGTGATATAACATACAACATTAGAATGCTTAATAGTAAGCTTACAAAATAAAACTTGGTCAGTAGTATCCAAAACTACATCAAGTACTTTTGGGTCCCAAGCAACCCAAATTCTACCCCCTGCAGCAAAATTGTAGTTTGCTACCACCTCCCAATTAGGAAAAATGGCCTTAGCAAGATTAGTGAATTTAAAGTTTTTCACTTTAGTTTCAAGTAAAGAACAAAGAGAAAGATTGGAATTCTAACAAAGCTTCCTCACAGCAGCTTGTTTTAAGGAGCCATTGAGCCCCCTAATGTTCCAAGTAGCAAGATTAAACATGAATGGGTGGGTTGTGGGTTTCCCCACTAGCTGCAACTCCTTTATCTCTACCCTTTGCAGGGTGTGGTGTGCCATTGACCTTCTTCTTCTTCATCTTTCTCCTTTTGCTTGAGCTGGAAGTGATTAGAGAAGGTGAAGAAGTGGAAAGCTCTTGGTTCTTGCTCACGACAGCAAGATTATCCTCTTCTTCCTCAGTTGAGTGCTCAATAGGTTCCACCCTTAGTGGGGAAGCTTCAACTATGTCTTGGTCTAGCACTAAGGCCAATTCAAGTCCCACTTCTTTGTTGATTTTCTTCCTTGATCTCTTGGATGGAATCTCAATCCAGCCACTGGATTGTGGGGGATGAGGGAGAGGAGTGATTTGGGGAGTTTGAGGTGGAGCTAGGTTTGGATTGTGGTAGAGATGGGGCTGTAGCTTGGGGATTAGGAGAAAGTGTTTTAGCTTGCTGGATGAAATCACAATCATGACCAAAGATTTCACACTTGTCACACCTCTTTGGTAGGCCCTCATCTCTACAAAAATATCAATTGGATCCCATCCTTTCAATACCAAGATCAATATCAAGATGCTTAAGGATTCTTGACTTGGTTGAAATCTCAACACAGATTCTAGCGAAGTCTCTTTTCACTCCTTTTGCAGTCAAGTGATCCGAATATAGGGGTTTACCCACTGCACTAGCAATGTAGCTTAGAGCTTCAGAGATTCTCAACTCAAGGGGAACATTCCAAAGTTTCACCCAAATGGGGATCTTAGCTAACTTTTCCTTTGTGAATTTCACATTAGGCTCCCATGGTTGAAGAATAAGAGGTTTCCCTAACAAATGGCAAGGTCCATATTTAAAGAAATAATCTCGGTGTTCTAAGTTATCAAATTTGAAATAGAAGAGTCCTTTGGAAGCTTGAACATCAAGGAGACCTCTCCCTTTCCAAAGCTGCACGCAATCCTCTTAACCAAGTGTAATGGAGATGTTTTACCCACAAAATAGCCAACCAAACAAGTCTCCCATTTGGCAAAGCTGTCTTTGGTAACAAAGTCAGGGAGCTTTACAATGACCCTATGTTCTTCATAAATTGTAGACTCCTGAAACTCAAGCTCAAACCTACTAGGTTGGTTTCTCTTAACTTTATCAGCCCAAGATCCATCCTTTTGTTGAGCTTTAGGTGAGGCTTCACAAAATTTATGGTAGATAGTGTTGCTCTTAAGAGTTTCAGAAATACCCTTAGCAGCCACCTCCTTATTCTTTAAAGGTTCCAAAGGTTTGGGGGAAGGATAATACTCACAATTTCGTCTAAAAGACACCTATAGAGAATCATATTCTCCGAATCTGATCAAAACAACCCAAGAGTCATTTAGAAACCATTTCCCACACCATTTTTAGTCTTAATACTTAAATAAAAGCTTGAAATTGCTTTATTCTTCATTTAGACCCATTTGGAATCACTTTGATGCAATTGGCTCAAAACAGCCCAATTGACTCAAAACAGCCCAATGCTCTCAATTCAGCTCATTCCTTCACTATGGGCTTCTCCAAGTCTTGAATTAATGAATATCATCCTTGAGACTCATGTTCAACATCTTCAAGAGGCCTCCAAGTGTTGTTTTGAACCCATGCCGTTTGATTTGAATTTCTTTGCACGAGATCTTGTGACTGGACCAATGGGAACTTAAACAGGGTCTGAATATCCTTCAAGCCATGCTCTAGCCTTGTCCTCATTATTCCCTTCCTCTCTTGGATTAGTCCAATAAGTGTTTTCATGAAACGTTGGGCTTTAGGTCTTGTAATTGGGCCACTAGGAAGTGACAAATGGTCTTGTGGAAGTTCAGCTCCATTCCCACATGTATGGTCAGCCCACGTCCACGTTCTTCTCCTAGATCCACATCATTCTCCACCTCTTGAAAAGGTTTTGTCCTCAAATCAACACCTAGATCAAAAGGAAAAAATCAGCAACATTAAAGCATGTACTGACACCATACTCGCCTCGTATGTCAAGCTTGTAAGCATTGTCATTGATCCGTTCCATCACTTGAGTTGATCCATCACCCTGAGCTAGGAGCTTTGAACTCCTTTTCGTTGGAAACCATTCCTTTCTCATGTGCCCCAAAACCCAATCTCCGAGTTTAAAAACCAGCTTATGATTCTCTTTGTTAGCTTGTTTTGCATATTTCTCCATTCTATTCTCAATATTGAGTTTTGCTTTCTTATGTATCTGCTTAATAAAACCAGCTTCCCTCTTTCTATCTAAGTTAACAATCTCAAATGGTGAAAGCTTGGTAGCATAATGAACAGAACAATATACGCAAACTCAACATGTGGTAAACAATCTTCCCATGTTCTTAAGATATTTTTAAAGATAGCACGCAATAATGAAGACAAAGTTCTATTCACTTTTTTTTTGGGTAAACCAAAGTTCTAGTCACTACTTCAGTTTGACCATAATTTTTTGGATGTCAAGCAGTAGAAAACAATAACTTAGCTCCCAACTTACCCCACAAAGTCTTCCAAAAGCAACTCATAAACTTTGCATCCCTATAAAAAATAATGGTCCTAGGCATGCCATATAACCTAACAATTTCTTTGAATAACAGATCAACTATGTGTGATGATGCAACATCTGTTATTTGACATGCAATGAAGTGTGCCATTTTAGAAATCCTATTTACCACCACAACATTTGAATCTCTTCCTCTCTTAGTTCGAGGTAACCCGAGAACAAAATCCATAGAAATATTAGTCCAACATTCACTAAGTATAGGCAAAGTGGTGTAAAAACAATGTGGTTTCATCTTAAACTTAGCTTGTTTACAAGTGATATACTCTTTCACAGATTCTTTCCACATTATGCTTCATGTGAGACCAAAAGAAGTGTTCATGCAGAATTCCTAAAGTCTTAGCTACACTAAAATGACCCATTATACTTCCTCCATGAGCTTCTCTTGCAAGCAATTCACACAAAGAACATATAGGCAAACATAATTTATTATCCCTAAACAGAAATGTGTCATGCCGATAAAACTTATCAAATGCCACGTTTTATATGTATTAAATGTATGACCAAAATCATTATCTTGTGCATACAAATCCTTAAGGTATTTAAAACCTAATGACTTAGTATCAATAGCAGATATAAGAATGTACCTAGGGAAAGTGCATTTTCCATGATGTTCTCTTTACATTGTTTGTACCGACCGACATATGGGAATGTTGAACTTCACCAAACGGGCATGCCTTTTGTTCATCTTGTGTTGGCCCTTTATGTGCTTTAAGGACTCATGATCACAGTGAATCACAAACCCCTTTGGCCATAGATAAGACCACCATGTCTCCATAAATAGAACCAGCGCATACATCTCCTGCAAAAGTGAAACAATATTTTTTTCGGTTAATTAAAATTTTGTATAAACCGAATAAGAAAACATATAAATATACAAGGGGCATGCCCCAGGCAAAAGAAACAAAAAAGGAACCAACCAACATATAAGATGGAGGCAGCCAAACACTAACAGACGATTACAAGATATAACAGCCTAAAGAAACAGAAGAACCAAGCTTAATTGTCAAAAATAGAAGCATTCAATCCCCAGACAAGTTGAATGGTTTTGTAATCCTCAGTCACAGAAAATTCTTTAAGACTCAAAAATCTACCTCTAATGGCATTTGTAATGCAAGCCAAAACCACTTTCTTGTCCCTCATTTTGCCCTCAAAGACTCGATTATTTCTCTCTCTCCATATATGGTAGACAAACGAGCTGAACATGAGCTTCAACATAAGGCCCAAAAAGTAGCATTTCTTAACTTTCACAAGGAGCCAGGAGATAAGTTGATTCCAATTCCTAGGAGAAGACACCAAGCCACACAAACCAACCAATTTCTGCCAAATAAAGCTAGAATAAGGGGAAAAAACAAACAGGTGTTCAATACTGATTTAATGAGTTATATATTCTCTTCCCAATTCCACAAGTAATTCCTGAGAGTGTCTTGGACCTACTTTACCTTTTGTTCGGTAGAATGAAGAGCCCCGCCCAAAATTGGAAAATCACCATCAATACTGATTTAATGAGTTATATAATCTCCTTGCATAGCTAAGAATTTTGGAGTCCCAAGATCTTATCCTCTCTGTAATCCTATCGCCTAGAGTGTCACTGTAGCTTTTGCCCAGTTCTGAGGTGATCAAGGGCATTCCCAAATATCAAATTGGGAATTGTCCTACAGGAAAGTCCAATATAGAAAGAATTCCTCTTAGACTCCTGAGAGGAATATTTTGTCTCTTTAGCTTGTTAGGTTGGAGACCTGAAATGCATTGAAAGAGCTCTAATGTGTCTTTAATGGTCTGTATTGACTCCTTAGTCCCTTTACAGAGTATAAGCAAATCATCAGCAAGCAAAGGTTTATAATTTTTAGCTTCTCACATCTCCAATGGTACTGAAACTCGGCATGTGAAGCTGCAAATTGAAGTAAGCGAGTAAGGATCTCCATGATAATCGCAAATAGTAGGGGGAGATGGGGTCCCCTTGCCTAAGACCTTTGGCTTCTCTGAAATAGCCATGAAGCTCCTCAATTATCTTAATAGAGTAAGAAGGGGAGGATATTCACTCCAATCTCGAGGATGAAAAATCATTGGTTTTCATCCCTTATTCACACGTGAAGCGACTTGAGTATTTTTCTTTTCAATCCTCTCTTTAACTTGCTTATGTAACGGCCTTTCCTAGTTCTAGGCAATCCAAGAACAAAATCCTTAGACAAATCTGTCCAAGGTTCAGTAGGAACAGGTAGTGGTGTATACAACCCACGCGGTTTCAGCCTAGACTTAGCAGCTTCTTTACATGTAATGCAATGCTCAAAAACCTTATGCACATCATATTTCATACAAGGCCAAAAGAAATATGCTAACAGCATCTTATAGGTCTTATTTACCTCAAAATGCCCCATCAAGCCTCCTCCATGTGCTTCCCTAATCAACAAAAAAGGAACCAACCAACACACAAGATGGAGGCACTCAAACACTAACAGAAGATTACAAGAAATAACAGCCTAAAGAAACAAAAGAAGCAAGCTTAATTGTCAAAAATAGAAGCATTCAATCCCCAGACAAGCTGAATGGTTTTGTTATCCTCAGTCCCAGAGAATCTTTTAAGACTCAAAAATCTACATCTAACGGCATTTGTAATGCAAGCCAATGCCACTTTCTTGTCCCTTATTTTGCCCTCAAAGATTCGATTATTTCTCTCTCTCCAGATATGGTAGACAAACGAGCTGAACATAAGCTTCAACATAAGGCCCAAGAAGTAGCGTTTCTTAACTTTCATAAGGAGCCAGGATATAACTTGATTCCAGTTCCTAGGAGAAGACACCAACCCACAAAAGCCAACCAAATTCTGCCAAATAAAACTAGAATAAGGGCAAGAAACAAATAGGTGTTCAAAAGATTCCGAAGGATGCAAGCAAAGTACACAACTACTAACACTGGAAGACCCAGGAGAGGAGGTCCAACCAGCCAATCTATCCGCAGTTGCAAGCCTATTAAAAACAGCAAGCCAAGTAATAAAGCTATATTTGGGAATATGCTTCTTAGACCAAATAAGAGGAGCCCATCTCACGTTTTCAACAGTTGGAGCCAGTTTCCTATAAGTGTGCCCCAAAGAGAAAAGACTAGAAGGAGAAAGAGTCCAAATCCAAGATCCAAAGAGGACTCTTTAGGAGGGGGAAAATGAACCTCTCTAATTGTGATAAGCTCATGAGAGTTAGAAATAAGCCAGTTCCAAGCTACATTCTGGATCACTGAGCTCACCTTGGTTGTCGAATCCCAACCAGTACCAAAAAGAATCCTAGATCCAAACCTTCGAGAAAGAGCCCCCAAAGGGTGCCAAGGGTCTAAGAGAAGAGAAATCTGCTCACCATTTCCCACAATAGCTTTGCAATACCCAGCAAACTTGTCTCTGATTTTCAGAATTTTCCTCTAACTCCAAGAAGGATTAGTGGCAAGCTTAACCAAGAAGATAGAGCTCTTCTTGATCAAGAAAAACTTGCACCAGTCATTCCAAAGGGAAGCTTTATCCAAAGAGACTTTGAAACAATATTGCTTGGCAAAGAACCGGCGAGATCATTAGTACTTAAAAGAGACTCCTTGTTCATAAGTACAATAAAAGGATTGATGTGAAGATAATGCTTTCTTGACTCACTTTCTTTTTTGCAATGTAATTGGAATTTTTCATCTCTCTCCCTCAGAAAGAGTTCAATTTTCTTGGTTTCGATTCCTTCTAACCCATCTTGGGTTTGGAGAAAGCTTCTCAAGCTCAGGAGCAAGTTTCTGCCCTTTTGCTCTATAACTTTGTGAAATGGTACAACTGTGAAGCTTCTTACAGATAATTGGCATCCTCTAGGTGTCTTTTGGGCCAGATTTGGGCAAAGACTTTTGTCAGGAACTTTTTGGACTATGGACTCTATGGTGAGTGTTGTCATTCAAGACAATCAATGGCATTGGCCAACTTCAAACACCTTTGAGCTTCTTGAGATTAGAAGTGTTCCAATTCCTCCTCCCCAAGCTCAAAGACAAGATGTTTGGAAATTGAGTTCAAGTCGGAATGGAGATTTCTCTCTAAGTCTAATCTATAAGGCACTGTCCCCTACAAGACAACCGGTTAAGTGGGCAAAGGTGATATGGTTTTCTAAACACATCCCAAGGTGCAACTTTATCTCTTGGTTGGCTTTGAGAAACAAACTTGCCACTAGAGATAGGGTTGCACAATGGGACCAAACACCAGGGTTTTGTTCTGATTGTGTGTGTTGTGTTGGCTACCAGGAGACACATGAGCATCTTTTACTCGAATGTTGTTATTCAACTAGAGTATGGGCCACACTTGTGTCTGTTCGTAGATTGGATGCTAGCTAATGCAAAAGGGAAGTCACTCAGAAGAGTCCTAGTTAAGCTAGCTTTTACTTCCTTCATCTATTATATATGGAGAGAGAGAAATGCAAGGATTTTTAAGGCAAAATAAGAGATTCCAAGATCCTAATTGAAACTATCTCACAATTAGTCAGATTAAGGCTTTGGGATTCGAAGTGTTTTGGCATTAATGATACTAATCTACGCTTAGTGGATAGATGGGGTCTTAACCCAAGCATTTTGTAAACCTTGGCAGTCTTATAAGGGCTTGGTATCTAATTTCAGTACTTTACATATTACCAATTTATGTGCAGATCTTAAAGCCTCTGATTAGGCTCTAATTTTGTATTTCCTGGGCTATGCGCCTTGTACATGTGTAAATATCTTTTGGTTTATACAATTTGTTTACCAAAAAAAAAAACCATGGCTGAAATGCTCTCCTTTTATTTTCTCTCAATTTCAACCTTTCTTTCATTTCCTCTCTCATTTTTCTCGACCTCTCTCTGAATTTCAATCTCTTTTTCACTTTTTTCTTTTGTTCACTCTCTTCATTTGTAACCTCACTTGTTCTTCATAAATCTGATTTGGTGTCATTGAAACAAGAGTATTCAACTTTTGGTAAAAACTTCTATAGTAGTGGTTCACTACAAAACGCCTCCTCATAAGCATTTTCATCTCTTCCCAAGAGTCCACGGGTGACTCTCTATTTTTCCTCCTATGATTCTGTAATCGATCCCACCAAACAATGGCATAAATGGTGAACTCAATTGCAGCCAACTTAACTTTCTTCATCTTTGAATAATTGTGACAATCAAACTTCATCTCCACTCTAGTTTCCCACTCCAAGTAAGCTTCCAGGTCATTTTTACCTTGGAAAGATGAACATTTTTGTTGATTTTCCCTAAATCATAATCCCCCTAGGTCTACCCATCCTAGCTTCTCTATTCCCACAACCGCGCTCAAACTTTCACCGGTTCAAATATGACTTTTCAAAATCCTCCAATTCCGCTTCTTTTTCAACATTCCCCCAATACGAGAATTCAGATTTAAAGGAAACAAGTCTGACTTAGGGTTTGATACAAGGATTATTGCAATTGAAAGAAATAAAAATCAGATCCCGATTCTAATGAAGGGTCGCAATCAATCTCAATGTAATGAAGAGTCACAATGAAAATCAGATCTCAATCTAAGGAAGAGTCACAATTCAATCACAATGTAGTGAAGAGTCCCAAATGAAAAAAAAATTCAGATCTCAATCTAATGAAGCGTCACAAATGAAGAGTCTCAATTCAATCTCAATGTAGTGAAGAGTCATAAATGAAAAATCAGATCCCACCTCTTTTTTTTTCTTGAAGAATTTCTGTATGAGAGTAATAAGAACACATAATAGAAGAACTAAATATGGAATTTCAGAGTTTTCATCCTTTTTTTTTTTCTTTCTCAGTTCTTTTTTAAAACTGACACCAATGAGGAAGAACGAAATTTATACTGAAAATTGAAATTTAAACAAACCTGGGGCTAGAACCATGGCTCTGATACCAAATGATACGAATCACGCCAAGGAATGATGAAACCTGTGGTTCAAGGAACCAAGATCGTTCTTCTCAGATTAGAAATGTAATATCGAGGACGCCACAATACGGGATGGAAGAACGGGTTGATAAGTTGGGGTGAACGCCATAGATAAAAAATATGATAAGTTCGAACGTTTCTAAAAGAACCAAAGAGAATCTCTCTCAAATATATTTTCAAATAATCTATCTTTTACATCATATCAACCCTCTTTATATAGAGGTGGTTCCAGCAACAAACATTAAAGGTTATCGAAACCATTGGAAATAGAAAAGACCCTAAGAAACTGAAAAGACAAACCGAAAACACACAAACCGAAAACACACAATTTTTTTTTGGTAAACGAAAACACACAATTTGCAGTCTTTATACTTAGCTTGAGATAGCTTTATTCTTCATTTGGACCCATTTCGACTCATTTTGATGCAATTGGCTCAAAACAGCCCAATTGACTCAAAACATCCCAATACTCTCAATTCAGCTCATTCCTTCACTATGGGCTTCTCCAAGGCTTGTATTAATGAATATCATCATTGAGACTCATGTTCAACATCTTCAAGAGGCCTCCAAGTGTTGTCTTGAACCCATGTCGCCTGAAGCAGCCCATCAAGCGCTTATTTGAATTTTTTTGCACGAGATCGTGTGACTGGACCAATGGGAACTTAAAAAGGGTCTCAACATCCTTCAAGCCATGCTCTAGCCTGGTCCTCATTATTCCCCTCCTCTCTTGGATGTCCAATAAGTGTTTTCATGAAACGTTGGGCTTTAGGTCTTGTAATTTGGCAACTTGTTAAGGATCAACCTACACACCAAGTTCCAAGGATTCAGCATCTTCAAGATGGGCATAGTCAAGAAGGCAATGAGCAAGTTCAAGAGGTTTCTTGTCCAATTAGCATGCCTCAGGGACCAATAACAAGGTCACGGTCTAAGAAGCTTCAACAAGCTTTAATCCACCATTTTCAAGGCTTGGTCAATTCAGCTAGTGAAGGTCTACAAGGACATCAAAGCTTTGGGATAAGTGCAGCACAAGTCCAGTACCACTTGGTTCAAGTCAACGTTACTAATGCGTTGAATTAAGTATGTAATGGGCCATTTGTGTTACCTCTTGGGCTGAACAAAATTTGACTTTATTTAGAGTCCATTAGTTTTATTTAGCTTGATATAGTCTATTCTTAATTATTTTTTAAAATATAATTAGGTTAGTTTCCTATTATTGAGTTTTAGGATTTTAGGAAACCTTTATAAAGGCTATAAATATGCCTTGCTAGAATGTTTTAAAGGGCCAGAATTTTAATTTAAGAAAAAGTAAAAGGTTGTTTTGCTTTTATCTTTGTGTTCGTGAGTAGAATACATACTTTAAGAAACATTCAAGTAGATTGATCACCTTCTTGTAGAGTGTTTCGAAACTGGAATTCAGAAACAAGTTTTATTTATTCTAGTTCTTGATCATCTATCTAAGAAATCTGTTTTTTCTAACCTTTTCTTAGGGCTTATTGCTGAATTGGTTATTGGGGTTTTCACGTTAATGCTTTGTGGGTTCCTATACGTAAAGGGGTTCTCAAGCTTATTCTAGGAGGTTCCATATCACAACTAGGAAGTGAAAAATGGTATTGAGGAAGTTCAGCTTCATTCCAATGTGTATGGTCAGCGCCACGTCCATGTTCTGCTCCTAGATTCACATCACTTCTTGTGCCATATGGAGTCAAAAAGACCCCAGGGGATGTGTTTAGGTCTAAACTAGATGAACTTGGTTAAACTTGAATCTTTTGGGCATGGGATATACTGGAACTGACTGTTGACACGCAATACATGTTTGGGATAATAATTTGGAGTGTTGTAGTCTATTTAGGTGCTTCTTGTGCCATACAGAGTCAAAAAGACCCAAGGGGATGTGTTTATGACCAAACTAGATGAACTTAGCTAAACTTAGATCTTTTGGGCATGGCATGTGCTTGAACTGACTTTTGACACCCAATACACGTTTGAGATCAGAATTTGGAGTGTTGTGGTCGTTTAAGGTGCTTTTTGTGCCATACTGAGTTAAAAAACCTAGTGGGATGCATTTAGGCCTAAACTTGATGAACTTGGCTAAATTTGGATATTTTGGGCATGTAATGTACTCGAACTGACTTTCGACACCCAATACACGTTTGAGATAAGAATTTGTAGTGTTGTGATCAGTTTAGGTGCTTCTAGTTCTATACAAAGTCAAAACGACCGAATGGGACGTGTCTAGGCCCAAACAAGATGGACTTCGCTAAACCAAGATCTTTTAGGCATGCAATTTACTCGAACTGAGTTTTGACACCCAATACACATTTGGGATAAGATTTTGGAGTGTTGTTGTCATTTTACGTGCTTCTTGTGCCATATGGAGTCAAAAAGATACAACGGGACATGTTTAGGACCAAACTAGACGTACTGCGCTAAACTTGGATCTTTTGGGCATGGCATGTACTTGAATTGACTTTTGACACTGAACACATGTTTGGGATAAAAATTTAAAGTGTTGTGGTTTATTTGGGTGCAACTTGTGCCATACGAAGTCAAAAACACCCAAGTGGACGTGATAAGACCCAAACGTGATGAACTTGGCTAAACTTGGATCTTTTGGGCATGACATGTACTCGAACTGACTTTTGACACCCACTACACATTTGAGATAAAAATTTAAAGTGTTGTGATCGTTTTAGGTGCTTCTAGTGCCATATGGAAGTGAAGACCCAAGAGGGCGTGTTTAGGTCCAAACTAGATGAATTGTGCTTAACATAGATCTTTTGGGCATGACATGTACTCGAACTGGCTTTTGCACCCAATACAAGCTTGGGAAAAGAATTAGGAGTGTTTTCATCGTTTTACGTGTTTTTCTGCCATACAAAATCAAAAAGTCTCATCACGAACTGTGCCGTAGGATGTTGGAGTGTTGTGGTCATTTTAGGTGCTTCTTGTGCCATACAGATTCAAAAAGACCCAAGGCGACGTGTTTAGGCCCAAACTAGATGAACTTGGCTAAACTTAGATATTTTGGACATGGCATGTACTTGAACTGACTTTTGACACCCAATACACGTTTGAAATCAGAATTTGGAGTTTTGTGGTCGTTTTAAGTTGCTTTTTGAGCCATACGGAGTTAAGCCAATGGGACGTATTTAGGCCCAAACTCGACGAACTTGGCTAAACTTGGATATTTTGGGCATGCAATGTACTCGAACTGACTTTCGACACCCAATACACGTTTGAGATAAGAATTTGTAGTGTTGTGTTCATTTTAGGTGCTTCTAGTTCTATACGAAGTCAAAACGACCCAATGGGACGTGTCTAGACCCAAACTAGATGGACTTCGCTAAACCTAGATCTTTTAGGCATGCAATGTACTCGAACTAACTTTTGACACCCAATACACATTTGGGATAAGATTTGGAGTGTCATGATTATTTTACGTGCTTCTTGTGCCATATGGAGTCAAAAAGATACAAGGTGTTAGTGGGTAGACACAAAATTGTTTAGAGTGTAAACATGTGAGGAAGAGATTGTGAGGTCCTTCATATCTTATTCTCTTTCAAGTATGTCAAACAACAATGGTAGTGGAGAATGGTGGAAGTTGGCATGTCAAAGTTACAAATGGAGGCGTTAGTGGGTGAATTGAAAAGAATGTTAGGAGATGGGCTGGAACGAGTGCATGAGAGGATTGATCGAATGGAAACACGAGTGGAGATACCTAGAGCTCCAATTGGGCATCAGAGGGAGAGACGATCACCTAAGGTTGAGTATAAGGAAGAAGTTGGGGAAGATTTTGATGAAGAGGACCGATATTCTCACATGGGCAAATTAGGTCGTGGGGATAGAGATAGGGGATTCCGACACGGGAATAGAGAAGATAGGTTTGGCGAGAGAGTGGACAACAATTTGGGTAGCATTAAGATGAAGATACCATCATTTCAAGGCAAGAATGATCCTGAAACTTATCTAGAATGGGAGAAGAGATGGAGTTGGTGTTTGATTGCCATAACTACTCCGGGTTGAAGAAAGTGAAATTGGCAGCCATCGAATTCACAGATTATGCTATCGTTTGGTGGGACCAATTAGGGTTGAATCGGAGAAGGAATTGTGAGAGACTAGTTGAGACTTGGAAAGAGATGAAGGCCATCATGCGGAGGAGATTCGTGCCCAGCCACTACTACCGAGATCTTTACCAAAAGTTACAAAGCTTGAGGCAAGGATCAAGGAGTGTGGAAGACTATTTCAAAGAGATGGAGATTGCTATGATACGAGCCAATGTGGATGAGGACCGAGAGGCTACAATGGCAAGATTCATAGCTGGCCTAAATCGAGACATTGCAAATGTGGTAGAGTTGCAACACTATGTGGAGTTGGAGGACATGGTTCACATGGCCATCAAAGTGGAGCAACAACTGAAGAGGAAGGGTTCCATGAGGCAAGGGCAGCAATAAAATTCATCCTCTACCTGTTGGAAATCGAATTAGAAGGAGGAGGAGAAGTCAAGTTTCAAGCCAATGGCCAAGGTCTCCAAGGACAGAAAAGCTGGAAGCACATCAAACCAAGGTAAACCCGATTCTCAACCATCGAGAACTCGTGATATTAAATGTTTTAAGTGTTTGGGAGTAGGTCATATTGCTTCTCAATGTCCAAACAAGAGAGTGATGGTCATGAGAGAAGATGGAGATATGGAAACTGAAAGTGAATCCGAAGAGGAGTCCATGCCACCATTAGAAGATGCAAGTGACCTCGAAGAACCGGTTGATGGTGAACTTTTGGTGACAAGAAGAGCTCTTAGTGCCATAGCCAAAGAAGATGAGAAGGTACAACGAAAAAATATTTTTCATACTAGATGCCTTGTTGATAATAAATGTGTAGTATGATTACTGATGGGGGAAGTTGTACTAATGTGGCTAGCACATACATGGTGGAATAATGAAACTTGCGTACACAACAAAAACATCATAATCCATACAAGCTGAAATGGTTGAATGATTTGTGGGGAAATTGATAAGTGCGTAAAAACAAATTTTATTCAATGTTTAAACAATCACATTTGTCAAAAAAAAGAGATTAAATATGATGTTTTATGTAATTATTTTACAAATGTTATATTCGGATATTTATTTTGATTTTAATGTGTTTTCAGGTTACAAAAATAAGCATCTGGAAAAGGTGTTCAAAATGGTCTAAAACTCTATCTCCAGCTGCTTCCAATTCTCCATGTGCCACCATATGAATTTTTAAATTTGAAATTTAAAGATCAACTCGAATTTTGAATTTCAAATTAAGCATAAAATTAAACATGATGATCCCAATTTTTCTACAATGCAAATCTTATATGGTTTGAAAGATAAGAGATTAATATTTCATTTGAATATTTTTCCGTATTTTTTGGATCGTTCAAACATGGTCAAAATGCGGGATCAAATCTGATTATGATTTTAAATCAGTAAAGGATAAAGATAAAGATCAGGACCTTAGCTTATCTCTTGAGCTAGAATCTACCATATTTTTTATCTTGAAGTTTGAATTTTAAATTCTTCTCATGATAAATGGCAAAGAGTCCTACTTGTGCTAGAGTTCTTAAAAGGATAAATTTGCTAACTTTGAATAAGAGAGATTCTAGGGAGGAGTTGCTGATTTTATGAAGATTGAAGAGCACACAACCTCTATAAAAAGGGGGGCACGTCCCAACCAAAAGGAGGAGACTTTTGAGTTATGTTCTAGTTTAGAAGTATGATCTTTAGTATCTCCATGTGTAGCTAATTTCTTTTTTTGGTTAAGGGTAATTTCAAAGCCCTAGACATGGTTATTAGTTAATAAATTTTAGAAATTTTCTTTCATCTCTCTTTCAATTACGTTTATATTCCTTTGATTTCATTATCTATAAATTCTTTCTTGTTCGCAACTAGGTGAGCATGTTAATAATTTTATTGCTAGTTTATAATTTTGATCCGTAATTGTCAAGGCTTTCTAAACAAAAGTAGCAAATTGTTTATAAACCGAACTTGTGTATTTGTTGCTTGATTCAACCCATATCTTTCTTGATTAATTTCTTTCATTAAACTGAATTTAGAGAACTTGTTCTAGGTTGTTTAATGGAAAGAGTTTAAGTAAAGAACTTGTTTTACTTAACGACAAGGTAAGGAAAAATCAAGATAATCGAACTTGTGATTGTTTTAAGGTTGTTAGTTTTGAAAGATTGAGAAAGTTATTTCTGATTATTGACTATTGGCATATTTCTAAAGGTAGAGAATGAATCCTTAATCATATTTCTTATCATATTCTTAACTCTTTAAATCTGTATTTTCTTAATTCCAGTTTCCAATTTTGTTTTCTTATCATATTTCTTTATCTTTATTTTCATATTTTTTTAGTGTCATTAGTGTGTCTACAAGTTTTCGTTCAATTTTGCTGAGTCTAAGTAAGATTTCTAATCACATTTTAATTTCTGGTCAATATAGAGTCTAGTGTTTATCTTGTGTCAATAACACTTAATTAGAAACAATATCCTGCAAGAATGACCCTTGCTTGCTACCATACTCAATAACGATCATATTTATTGCAAGGATTTAAGTTGGTACGCTTTTGTGAGTGCCAGAAATCAAGGTGCATAAGCAAGCGTTAGTTTCTTTCTCTATTGGCAAGTATAACGATGAAGTTTTGTGTGATGTCATGCCAATGCAAGCAAGTCATCTTCTCTTGGGCAGGCCATGGCAATTTGATAGAAAAGCCACTCATGACGGTTACAAAAATAGATAACCCTTTGTAATTGATAAGAAACTCATTACTCTTGTTCCCCTCACCCCAAAACAAGTGCATGAAGATTAATTGAAGTTAAATAGAGAGAATGAAAAACAAAGAGAGACTGAGAATGTAAAAAAAACAGAGAGGGAGAAAAATCAAGAGAGTGAGAGTTCAAAAAAAGGAGTGGTTGAACAAAAGGAAAGAGAGAGAAATAGAGAGTTGGCCGAGAGGAGTGGGAAAAATCAAGAAAGGAAAAAAGAAAGTTTTTATGCAAAAGAGAGTGAGATTAAGAGAGCTTTGAATTCCAAGCGGCCTTTACTTGTACTTTTGTACAAGAGGCTTGCTTTTTCACTAACGAACTTAATCACTCTTTTCTTAGTGTTGTTACATCTATTTTGCAGAACTTTGAAGATGTTTTCCCCAAGGAGATGCCAAAAGGGTTGCCACCAATTAGGGGAATTGAGCATCAAATTGACTTTGTACCCGGAGCTTCCATTCTAAACAAACCCGCTTATAGAAGCAATCCGAAGGAGATGAAGGAGCTGCAAAAACAAGTTGATGAGCTCATGGGGAAGGGGTATGTACGTGAAAGCATGAGTCCGTGTGCTGTCCCTGTATTGCTTGTGCCTAAAAAGGATGGAACATGGAGGATGTGTGTTGATTGTCGAGCCATAAATAACATCACCGTAAAGTATCGTCTTCCCATTCCTAGATTAGATTATATGCTTGATGAGTTACATGGTTCTTGTGTGTTTACTAAAATTAATCTTAAAAGTGGATATCATCAAATTAGGATGAAAGAAGGTGATGAATGGAAAATGGCTTTCAAAACAAAATATGGTTTATATGTGTGGTTAGTAATGCCTTTTGGATTGACTAATGCACCTAGCACTTTCATGAGATTAATGAACCATGTTTTACATACTTTCATTGGAAAATTTGTGGTTGTTTATTTTGATGACATATTGATTTATAGCAAAGATTTTGATGAGGATGCAATACACTTGTGTTCTTGAAGTTTTGAGAAAAGAAAAATTGTTTGCTAACCTCAAAAAATGTACATTTTGCACGGATAAATTGGTGTTTCTAGGGTTTGTTGTTAGTGCTAAGGGAATTGAGGTAGATGAGGAAAAAATAAAAGCAATTAGAGATTGGCAGATACCTAGAATATTGGGGAGGTTAGGAGCTTTCATGGGTTAGCTAGCTTTTATAGAAGATTTGTGAAAAATTTTAGCACCATGGCGCACCTTAACCGAAGTCATTAAAAAGAATGTTGGATTTAAGTGGGGTAGTGAACAAGAAAAGGCATTCAAATTGCTTAAGGAAAAACTAACCAATCCACTTATGCTTGTGTTTACCTAACTTTGCTAAAACCTTCGAAATTGAGTGTGATGCTTCAGGTTTAGGTATGGGTGCTGTCCTAATGCAAGAGGGCCGATAAATTGCCTACTTTAGTGAGAAATTCAATTGGGAGTTTACCAAAAAAAATTCAATGGGGTTTTCTTGAACTACCCAACATATGACAAGGAGATGTATGCTTTGGTGAGAGAGCTTTGGAAACATGGCAACACTACTTCGAGTACATGTCATGGCCTTGATCCAAGTTTAGCCAAGTTTATCTAGTTTAGGCCTGAGCACGTCCTATTGGGTCTTTTTGACTTCCTATGGTACTAGAAGCATCTAAAATGACCACAACACTCCAAATTTTTATCTTAAATATGTATTGGGTGTCAAAAGTCAGTTCGAGTACATGCCAAACCAAAAGTTCCAAGTTTAACCAAATTCATCTATTTTAGGCCTAAACAAGTCCCATTGGATCTTTTTTACTTCGTATGGCACTAGAAGCACAAAAAAGACCACAACACTCCAAATTTCTTATCCCAAACTTATGTTGGGAGTTAAAATTATATGCCACGCCTAAAAGATCCAATTTTAGCCAAGTTCATCTAGTTTGGGCCTAAGCACATCCCATTAGATCTTTTTGACTCCGTACGACACTAGAAGGACCTAAAATAACAACACTCTAAATTATTATCTCAAATGTGTATTGGGTGTCAAAAATCAGAGTACATGCCATGCCCAAATGATCCATGTTTAGCCAAGTTCATCTAGTTTGATCCTAAACACGTCTCATTGGGTCTTTTTGACTTCATACGGCACTAGAAGAACCTAAAATGACCACAACACTCCAAATTCTTGTCTTAAATGTGTATTGGGTGTCAAAAATCAGTTTGAGTATATACCATGCCCAAAAGATCCAAGTTTCACCAACTTCGTCTAGTTTGGACCTAAACAATAGCCATAGGGTGTTTTTAAGTAATTTCAAGTACATGCCATGCCCAAAATATTCAAGTTTCACCAAGTTCATCTAGTTTGAGCTTAAACACGTCCCATTGGGTCTTTTTGACTTTGTATGGCACTGGAAGCACCTAAAAAGACAAAAACACTCCAAATTCTTATCCCAAATGATATGGAACCTCCAAGAATAAGCCTGTGAACCCCTTTTTGTATAACGTGAAAACTAGGAAGTCACAAAGTATTAACGTGAAAACTCCAATAACCAATTTGGCAACAACCCCTAAAAAAGTGATATGGACCTCACCGTCGCTTTGGGATGAAACCCGATAACAATGATGGTTCAAGAACCCAAGGATCGATTTTAAAGAAGAAGAAACCCTGACCCGTTTTCTATGACACAAAGAGAACCTTAGGTATAAGACCTAAGACCCAAATTGATGCTTAGAAAAGAAACCAAAGGTATGGTTTAGATGCCAAACTCAAGAATCAAGAAGGAAAAGTGAGTGATAAGTCTAGGTTTTAGATGACACAAGAATATTCTTGATAAGTCTGAAAATTTCTACAGAGAACCAAAGAGACAACTCTCACAAAGAAATTATATTGATCCAAGTTTTTTTAATACATTGTGAAACCATGCTTAAATAGAAAACTTAGAAGCCTAAAAAGTCCTAAATTCTTTAAATAACCTAAACTTAATATAAAAGATAAAAAAAATATTAATTGCAATAAATATGGAACTTGTAATCCACCTAAAGACTCCTATTGGTTGTCCACTTCTAGGTTAGGATTGCCAAGGTTTCATGATCTAATAGACTATTATTGGCTGTCCACCTCTAGGTTAGGATTTTCAAGTTGTCTTGATTCCTTATCATCATTCAAAATGCCATGTCATGCTCCATGTGGACTACCATATTGAACGCCACATCATGCTCCATGTGAAATGCCATGTAGGATGCCACATCATCTCCATGTAGGCTGCCATGTTGGATGCCACGTCACGCACCATGTCGACTGCCATGTTGGTTGCCCTGTCATGGTCTATGTAGGATGTAATGTTGGATGCCACATCATGCTCCATGTAGGTTGTTATACTCCATGTCATGCTCTACATCACACTCTCATTGAGTGCTTCATCCATCCTCTTTTCTCTAACTTTTGTGATTTGGACTCTTGGTACTTGACATAGATCCATCCTTTGAGGTTGTGCAATCGAATCCTCATCAGAAAGGCTAGAAAAACAGATTTCTTAGATAGATTTTTTTTTGTAAATGAATAATATTAACCAAAAGATAATTACATATTTAGAAGGGGCATACCCCATCCAAAAACCTATAACTAAACTGTGAGCACTTACAAGTGAGTCATATCAACTTTGGTCAACTAAGGTCAACACCAAAATAAGCAACGTGGGGAAACCAAGAAGCTACAAAATTTAACTAAGGCCTAAGGGAAATACGAATAGCCTCCGGCTTAGCCTTACAAAATGAGGATGTCAGTATCTTATCAAAAGCACAAAGCTAGATGTGGCTTTATAGTGTAACCTTACAAAAGAGTGTAAGCAGTTTGCCTAGAGATACTCTAGTAGTAGTGGCCAGTGAGATGCCGTCAGTTGGATCCGGACCACCTTCAAAACAACAGAGCCATTAACAAAAAATACAAACACAGCCCTAGGATGCTCAAAGTGAAATGCAGCAATGTAGCACTAAGGGGGCGAGCACCAACATAGCATTGTGTGAAGTAACACCGAAAGACTGAAAATTCAAACAATTAAAGTAGTCTAGGGCCTTTATAGCATAGAACCCTATCAATTACAAGGAATTACAAGGAAAGTGAATGATGCAATAAAAAAATAAAGTATGAGCATGATGGTCTTCTTTGAAGGAGAGATCCAAGGCTGAGAGAAGGGAATCCCTATCACCCGCAAAAGAAGCATAGCCACTGCAAAATAAACACTAAGCAGCTCCTAGGAAGCTCAAAATGGATTGCAGCAATGTAGCAACGGTGGGGAAGATCCCAACTTCACATGATAGTATGTGTAACAAAAGAACATTAGAGCCATTGCAAAACAAAACTTATCAGCCCAAGACTAGAGCACTAGGTAAATGTAGCAATGAAGCTAAGGTGAGGGGTGGGGGAGGGGGAAGGGTGTGGACTTTTATCTCAGCCCAATTACAATACCATACTTTCAGTCAAAGATACTAGGTTGGAGATCCCAAGTAACCATAAGGGAGAGCCCCAAGCAGTCTTCTCTAAACCATTTAGCATAGAAAATTCTTCCTATGACATTATCTTTGATGAGCTTCTCAATAATTGACCTATCCCTCATCTTCCCTTGAAAAATTCTGGAATTTTTCTCTCGCCAAATGAAGTACACAAATGAGGAGAAAATTATCCTCAGTAAGCAAGCTCTCAGAGACTTCCCTTTACTCCAAACAAGTAACCAAAAGATCAATTGTGTCCAATTTGAAGCTCTACAGAACGTTCACATTTGCTCATTAGGGAATTCCAGATTGTTTTGGCATATTCACTTTCAATGAAGAGGTGTGAGAGGGATTCAACATGACCCACACAAAACACACAATCTAGCATACTACAAACTGGAGGGTGGTTCCAAAATGCAATTGTATCCTTAGTAGCTAGTTTGTGAAGGATAGCAAGCCAAGTGATGAAACTACATCATGGGATACTATATCTGAACAAGAGTAGTCTTGCCCATCTTACCTTTTCTTTTCGGATGGCCAAAATCCTATACGTATGACAGGAAGAAAAGGATACATGCGGGCTAGGGGCCCAAATCCAAGAGTTAGGTTTAGTTACTTGAGGTAATGAGAGCTTGATATTCTTGAGTTAGCTCCACTATATTGGTTGTAGGCCATTGCCATTGTCCATTAAAAATAATATCACTAACTTTGGATTCGAGTTTCCATGCACTACCTGACAAAATTCTCTGTCCAAATTTGGGCAACAAAGGACCTAACGGGTGCCAAGGGTCAGTTAAGAGATTGATGTCTCTACCATTACCTATAAAGGCTTTTAAAAAGGCAGGAATTTTCTCCTAAGATTGAGGATCTTTCTCCAAAACCAAGATTGGTTTGAAGGAATTTGAGCTATGAATATGAAGATTTTTCTCATAAGATAGATTTGGCACAAGTTTATCCACAATGATTCTTCGATATCATGATCAGAAATCATAAGTGTTTTGTCACTGCCACCTCATTTGCTAATACTAGCTGTTTAAGACCCAGACATCCTTGGGCCTTATCACAATAGATATCAACCTAAGCCACCTTTGCACCGGTCTGCTTACTCTCTTCCCAATTCCACAAGTAATTCCTGAGAGTGTCTTGGACCTACTTTACCACTTTCTTCGGTAGAATGAAAAGCCCCGCCCAAAATTGGAAAATCATCATCAATACTGATTTAATGAGTTATGTAATCTCCTTGCATAGCTAAGAATTTTGGAGTCCCAAGATCATATCCTCTCTGTAATCCTATCGACTAGAGTGTCACTGTAGCTTTTGCCCAGTTCTGAGGTGATCAAGGGCATTCTCAAATATCTCATTGGGAATTGTCCTACAGGAAAGTCCAATATAGATAGAATAACAACTATGTGTTCCTCTTAGACTCCTGAGAGGAATATTTGTCTCTTTAGCTTGTTAGGTTGGAGACCTGAAATGCATTTGAAAGAGCTCTAATGTGTCTTTAATGGTCTGTATTGACTCCTTAGTCCCTTTACAGAGTATAAGCAAATCATCAGCAAGCAAAGGTTTATAATTTTTAGCTAGTTTTCTCTTTGGTTTCTTCTTAGAACTTTTCAAACTTATCAAGAATATTCTTGTGGCATCTAAAACCTAGGCTTATCACTCACTTTTCCTTCTTGTTCTTCAGTGTAGCGTCTAAACCATACCTTTGGTTCTTTTCGAAGCATCAATTTGAGTCTTTGGTCTTATACCTAAGGTTCTCTTTGTGTCATAGAAAATGGGTAGGGGTTTCTTCTTCTTTAAAATCGATCCTTGAGTTCTTGTACCAGCATTGTTATCGGGTTTCATCGCAAAGCGACGATGAGGTTCATATCACAATCTCTGGTCCATATTTCATAGTATTAGGACCTTGCTTAAGAGCATTAATGCCGCTGTCATGGGCATTAACTTCCCTAGCTCCCGTGCTGACCATATCCTTCAAAATAGCATGGCCATTGAAAGTCACTCCAAGCTTAGCTTTACAACCACCTGAATCTTTCTTAAAACCACCTGAAACTTGATTACCAACACCTGCAGCATGCTTAATGTACTCATCATTAACCATTGTAAAGGATCAGGGCCTCCCCTAAGGGAGGGAGAGGCAAAAACCAAAAAAACCAGAATTATAGAGAGAGGGAAGAGCTTCTCTCACTAAATTTCGTGCTTTTCTCCTTTAAATGACTTTTGACTTCAACTAAGTTTTTGCTTTTATTTTACTCACCGAGAAGATCTATCTTGTAGGCATTGTCATTGAGTCTTGCAAGGACTTGGAATGGATCATCTCCTCTAGGTAGCAGCTTGGAACGTTTTTGTCCATTGTGTCTTGGATGAACTCTTTGAACTTATCAATTTAGTCTTGTGGCGTTCAAACAAACCAAACTTATCACCTTGATCCTTGAGTCATCCTTAGGTTTCTTTCTGGGTGTGACGTTTATTACTCGTAGTCTTAGTTCTTATCTTGCTAGATAACGGGTTAAGGCTCAACAATCTTGTCTTTCACGTTCTTGGGGTTCTTGAACCATCATTGTTACTGGGTTTCATCGTAAATCATCAATGGGGTTCATATCAGTTTGTATTACCCTATCACTAGCTATCATATCACTTGCTTATTACATGCCTTAATTAAAATAGAATCCTCTTGTCACATAGCTGAGCTAGGTGTACCATGAGTATTATCATTTAATGAAGAAAGAGACTTAACATGTGACTCTATACCTAATAAGGGAAAGGACACTCCAAGTAATTGTTTAATAGATAAAGGCAATACTTTGATATCACCTATCACGACTAAGGAGGTCAAAAGCACTATCTTTAGAATGGGAAGTGACAAAGTTGAGGTAGAGACTCAAAATCAAAAATAGGGTTTCTAGAGAGAGAGAGACTCACCTCTCTCTAGAACCTTTCCCCTAATCCGCCGCCTAAGGTTCTTCTCACCAGCGATTCTGTCAGGCCTAGCCCTGGGCTCTGTCGAGCTCAGGGCCGAGCTCCTCTTTCTTTCTCCTATAATTCCGGTGAAGTCGGAGGTATCGGGAGGTTTGAGATCCGCGCTTCCTGCCTGCATAGATCTGTCGTGCATCGAAGGAAGAAGTTGGGTGAAGCGCAGCAGCCGTGGATCTCGGCCTCGGTTCTTCGTTGTCTCTAAGTTCTGTGCCGTCTCATTTTTACATCGTCTATGTGTTTTGAGTTCTGCATAGATCTGTGGAGGTAAGGTTCGGGTGAAGTTGTAGGTGTGGATCTCCGCCTCCCCTACGTCGTTGCTTGGCTTAAAGGTGTTTGAGGTCTTCACCTTCCGCTACAGAGTCATGGAGACCACTTTCTCTAGTTCGTGCTCAAGGTGTTGTGCACATCGAAGGTGGGGCTCGGGTCTTCTCTCCGTTGAAGCTTCCACCACCGAGACATGGGGGCAGTTTCTAGTATGATTCTGTTAATTTCTCTTTGCACCTGTTTACTGGAAAATAAGTTTCAAGCTTCGTGACGGCTGGTATTTATCACTGGTGCCGTGACTGGTCGCTGGTCTATTTCCACGGTGGTCGCCGTCCCAATCGAAACTGGGACTTCCCCTTATCAGAGCAAGGATTGCTGCTCTCTGTTCTTCTACGATGTCTCCCTAGTTGTTTCTCGTGAATTGATCAAGGTCCTGATTTACTCATTGACCGTGTCAGAAGAGGCTACATCTTCCAGGTTCACCATTGCTGAGGCTGCCTGGTAAGGTCACTTGTTGAGAGATGTCTGATCAGATCTAAGTTGCTCGATGTACTGGTTGCTTGCCCTGTGACAGACAGGACTGCATCTATTGGGTTCTACTTTGCCGAGGCGGCCTGGTGGGTCTCTTGTTTGGCCGAGTTTCTGGTTGTTGAGTTGTTCTTGGTTTGATTGATCGGTATCTATGTGATTAGGCTGGTTTATGTAGTTATTTTGTGGTGCATCTTGGTTATTCTTATGATAGTGCTAGGATTGATAGCGTAGGCTGTTAGTTGAGTGGTCTGTGCTTTTTCTAGTTTGGTGTAGCTTCTACTTTGGTTCGTTCAGTGTGATTCCTAGGTTTTTGTACTGCACCTTCGTTTCAGTAGTGTCCTTGTTAGTTTATCGTGTGCTCTTTGTGTAGCATTATAGTGTATTTTTATTGTTATCTAGCTATGAGCGTAGCACTATAATATATGTTTTATATCTGAGGAAAAAAAAGTGACAAAGTCCCAGGCCCTGATGGATTCCCAGCTAGCTTCTTTAAGAAAGCTTGGCATATTGTAGGGTGTGATGTTACACAGGCGATCTTGTAGTTCTTTGAAACAGTGAACCTCTTGAAAGAAGCTAATTCTACAGCAATCTCCCTCATTCATAAGGTCCCAAATCCCACTTCTGTTGGTGACTTTAGACTCATTTCATGCGGTAATGTCATTTACAAATGCATTACCAAGACCCTCACTAAAAGAATGAAGCCCTTGCTCCCTAATTTATAAATCAGAATCAAAGTGCTTTTGTTAAGGATAAATCTAGACACCAAGTTCAAAGGATTCAACATCTTAAAGATAAGCATGATCAAGAAGGCAAGGAGCGAGTTCAAGCTTTAATCCACCATGCCTCAAGGACCAATAACAAGGTCACGGTCTAAGAAGCTTCAACAAGCTTTAATCCACCATTTGCAAGGCTTAGTCAATGAGTCCAGTACAAATTGGTTCAAGTCCAAGCTATTAATAGGTTGGATTAAGTATGTAATGCAATTTTTGTGTTACCTTTTGGGTTGAATGAAATTTCACTTTATTTAGAGTCCATTAGTTTTATTTTGTTTAATATAGTCTATTCTTAATTATTATTTAAAATATAATTAGGTTAGTTTCCTATTATTGGGTTTTAGAATTTTAGGAAACCTTTGTAAATGCTATAAATATGCTTTGTTAGAATGTTTTAAGAACCCAGAATTTTAATTTAAGAAAAACCAAAAGGTTGTTTTGCTTTTATCTTTGTGTTCTTGAGTAGAATACATGCTTTAAGAAATATTCAAGTAGATTGATCACCTTCTTGTGGAGTGTTTCTAAACAAAAATTCAGAAATAAGTTTTCTTTATTCTAGTTCTTTATCATCTATCTAAGAAATCTATTTTTCTAGCCTTTTCTTAGGGGTTGTTACCGAATTGGGTATTGTGGTTTTCACATTAACGCTTCGTGGGTTCCTATACATAAAGGGGTTCTCAAGCTTATTCTTGGAGGTTCTGTATTATTCGGTATCAGAGCTTTGACTCTAGATCAGGTTTTATCTCTTTAAAATTCCATTTCTTTAATTCTGATTTCTTGCATTTTCCTGTTCTTTTGCATTCAATTTTGGGCTTATAGTTGTAGTTCAAAAAAAAAGAGAAAAAAAGAAGAAAATTCGTGCAAAAAAAGCACGTATCAGAAAAGAAGAAGAAGAAGAGGGAATTTCGTTCGAAAAAAAGAAGGGAACGAAAATAGTTATTTTCCTAATTCTAGAAAGATATTTGTTTCTAAATTTATTACTTTCCTAATTCTAGGAAGTTCTTTATTTCTAAATTCATTACTTTCTAGATTGGTCAATTTCCTAATTATTTTTTACTTTCCTAAATTCTCTACTTTCTTAAAATCACTACTTTCCTAGATTAGTCTCTTTCCTAAATTCATTTTTTTCCTAGATTCGTCTCTTTCCTAAATTCATTTTTCCTAAATTAGTTACTTTCCTAAGTTCTTTATTTTCATAACTTTATCGCTTTCCTAAAATTAGTTACTTTACTAAATTCTTTACTTTCCTAACTTCAATACTTTCCTAAAATTAGATACTTTCCTACATTCTTTACTTTCCTAATTTTGTTACTTTCCTAAATTCGTTACTTTCCTAAATTCATTACTTTAAATTTATTTCCTGTTCAACTTGTTTTGAAAATTTCAGTTTTGAAATCCTACACATTACAAGCTATTTGAATTGTTTTAAAAGTGTGATTCACCTAAGAACATGAAAGAATAAGCTAGAGTGATGTGAGGAAAACCACGAGTGATTTTTGTTTTTTTTTTGTTTTTGAGTTAAACACAAGTGACCCCCATCTTTTGAGTGTAAACACGTGAGAGAGCGCTTGTGAGGTCCTTGAATTATTTTTGCTTCTTACATTCTATTACAGTAATGTCAAACCAGAGTGGAGATAATGATGTTGGTCATGTTCCTGATGCTTTGCTTCATGAGGCTCAACGAGGAGAGTTTACACGTTTTAATCAAAATATGGAGGCCATGAGGGATGCATTAGAGCGTATGGATGCAAGGTTGCAGGCGGTTGAAAGAGCAACACCAAATCACAACGAGAGGCGACGAGGAGGCAGAAACCGAATATCTCAAGTCGATGACTTGGAAGATGAATATTTTGATTATAATGAGGATGTTGATGATACAATTGTTGGAAGGGTCATGCCTAGAGGAGGAAGAGAAGGTCGTGGTTTTGGTAGAGGTTGAGGGAGAATGCGAGAAAGTCAATTCCATGGTCAAAACCGAGGCAATGACGATTTTGTAGATAGAAATTTGGTAAGCATTAAACTTAAAATACCTTATTTTCAAGGTAAATCAGATCTGGAGGCGAATTTACAATGGGAAAGAAGGTGGAACTCATATTTGATTGTCATCAATTTAGTGAGTAAAAGAAGGTCAAGTTGGCGGGCACCCAATTTTCAGATTATGCTATAGGTTGGTGGGTTCAATTGGTGACAAGTAGAATAAGAAATTTGGAGAATACGATTGAGACTTGGAATGATCTCAAGTCTACAATGAGGAAGAGATTTGTACCTAGGCATTTTCATAGGGAACTTGTGCAAAAACTTCAAGTTCTTAGACAAGGCAGTACGGGTGTGGATGATTACTACAAGGAGATGAAAATGCTCATGACTAGGGCTGATATAGCAGAGGATACGGAGAACACTATGGCACATTTCTTGACTGGTTTTGAACAAGGAGATAGCTGATCGAGTGGATTTGCAACCGCATGTGGAGTTAGAAGAGATGGTTCACATTGCCATCAAGGTGGAAAAGCAAATCCAAGGAAGAGGGGCAGCAAGGTATGTTTCCAAACCTTATTCCAACTCTAATTCTACTTGGAAAATGGATGGGAGGAGTGATTTTAAGGGTGGAAATAAGGATGCTTATGATGGTTCAAAGGGAAAGACAGATTCTGAAAAAGATAATTCTCATTTTTTTAGTGAGAGAAACTCTCCCCTCTCTCTAGAATTCTCATTTTTGTTTTAGCCTCTCCCTCCCTTAGGGGAGGCCACGACCTCTAACAATGGTTAATGATGAGTACATTAAGCATGCTGCAGAAGTTGGTAAGCAAGTTTCAGGTGGTGTTAAGAAAGATTCAGCTAGTGGGCAAGCTAAGCTTGGAGTGTCNTGAGACATTAAGTATTGGAAGTGTCAAGTTGTAGGTCATATTAGCAAGGAATTCCCTAATAGGAGAACTATGACCCTACGAAATGGTGAGATAGTGACTGATGAAGACGACGGTGACAATGAAAGCGATGAGGAGGAGATGCCCGAATTGGAGAGTTGTAGTGAAGGGAGCATTGAAGAACCGATTAGGGGTGATGTGTTGGTTACAAGAAGTGCTCTTAACACCCAATTGAAGGAGGATTGTCATGAGGAGCAGCGAGAGAACTTGTTCCATACAAGGTATCATTTTAAAATCAAGGCATGTAGTGTGATTATCGATGGTGGGAGTTGCATTAATGTGGTGAGTACAATCTTGATTAATCGATTGGGGTTGTCTACTACACTACACCCACGACCATACCAGCTTAAGTGGCTTAATGATTGTGGTAAGGTCAAGGTGAATAGGCAATCTACTATCTCATTTTGATTTTGGTAAATATCATGATGAGGTGTTGTGTGATGTGGTTCCTATGAATGGTGGAGATATTTTGCTTGGTAGGCCGTGGCAATTTTATAGGAGAGCTATGCATGATGGGTATCTCAATAGGTATTTATTCACCAAGGATGGACGAAAAACCATACTAACACCATTTTCCTCAAACGAAGTGTATGAAGACCAATGTAAAATGGAAAGGATGAGAGTGGAGGCCGAAAAGGAAGAAAAAGAGAGCAAGAAAAGTTCTTTAGAGAGTGAAAACAAAAAGAGTGAAAAGAGAGAGGGAAAAGAAAAATGAGAGAAAAGTGCAAAGACTGTGAGTTTAGTAGCCAAGGCAAGTGAGGTTAGACATGCATTGTACTCCAACCAGCCTATATTTGTACTCTTGTACAAATGAGCTTATTTTGTAACTAATGAACTTAACCCCTCTTTGCCTAGTGTGTTTGTTGATCTTTTGCAGGGATTTGAAGACATGTTTCCTGAGGAGATGCCTAGTGGTTTATCACCAATTAGAGGCATAGAACATCAAATTGACTTCATTCCTGGAGCTGCCATGCTCAATAGCCCAGCATATAGAACAAATCCAAGTGAGACAAAGGAGATCCAAAAACAAGTGGAGGAGTTGCTAGCTAAGGGGTATGTGAGGGAGAGTCTAAGTGCTTTCTCGGTTCTCGTTATTCTTGTGCCAGAGAAGGATGGAACATGGAGGATTTGTTTGGACTGTTGAGCCATCAATAAAATTACTGTAAAGTATCGTCACCCTATTCCTCGGTTTGATGACATGCTTGATGAATTATATGGTTCTTGTTTGTTCACTAAGATAGACTTGAAATCTGGTTATTATCAAATTCGAATGAATGTTAGAGATGAATGGAAAACAGCATTTAAGACAAAGTACGGGTTGTATGAGTGGCTTGTTATGCCATTTAGTCTTACCAATAAACCTAGCACATTCATGAGATTGATGAACCAAGTGTTGTGTGAGTACTTGGAAAAGTTTGTTGTTGTTTACTTTGATGATATTCTCATTTACTCTAAGTGCTTAAATGATCATATCATGCATGTGCGTCAAGTACTAGAAATACTTAGGCAAGAAAAGTTGTATGCTAACCTTAAGAAGTGTAGTTTTTGCATCGAAAGAGTTAATTTTCTTGGTTTTGTAGTGTCTAGTCAAGGTAATGAGGTTGATGAGGACAAGGTAAGAGCCATTAAGGAATGACCGAGACCTAAGAATGCTAGTGAGGTGAGGAGCTTTCATGGGTTTGCTGGTTTCTATAGGAGATTTATTAGGGATTTTAGCACAATAGCCGCACCTTTGAATGAGTTAGTTAAGAAGAATGTTGGTTTTGTTTGGAGTAAGGCACAAGAACATGCATTTAATGAACTTATGGATAAATTTGTGCTGCACCTTTGCTTGCTTCACCTAACTTTGATAAAAAAATTTGAGGTTGAATGTGATGCTAGTGGCATAGGAATTGGAGCTATTTTGATGCAGGACCAAAGACCACTAATGTACTTTAGTGAGAAGTTAAGTGAAGTGGAGCAGCCTTGAAGTATCCAACATATGACAAGGATTATATGCTTTGGTTCGAGCTCTGCAAACATGGCAGCATTATTTGTGGCCTAGGGAGTTCATTGAAACACACTGACCATGAAAGTCTAAAGCATTTGTATCAATATGATGATGGTTTGTATCAAGATCCCTGTCAAGACCTCCATGATGATGACGAAGATGTAAGGAGAGATTGGATCCCCTTGTCTAATTCCTTTAGCACCTAAAATAACCATGCAGCTCGCCATTTATATTCACTGAGTATGAGGGAGGAGAAAGACACTCCATGACCCAAGAAATGAAAACATTTGTGAAGCCAAGGCATTGAAAATCTTTACCTATTAGGGATATGAATCTAGCTTGGATTGGTTATGCTTGAATACATTGTTCATAGTCAATTAGCATACAAAAGCAATTGAAAAGGATAATGAACCTACATGATATGAACCTCACCGTCGCTTTGGGATGAAACCCGATAAAAAATTAATGAAAAACAAAAAAAGATCAACTTATACTATGTTTTTACAGAAATAAGTTTGGACAAGATAAGGTAAGGATAAGATGAGATAAGATAAGATAATGAATAGATAAGATAAGATAAGATCAGAAAAAGATAAGATAAGATAAGAAAAGAAAAAAAAGATAAGATAAGATAAGAAAAAAGATAAGATAAGTTATGACAAGATAGGATAATGTAAGATTAGATAAGAAAATATAAGATAATAATGACAAGATGAGATATGATATGATAAGATAAGACAATGATAAGATAATATAAGATAGGTGAGATATGATGAGATCAGAAAATATATAATAAGATAAGATAAAGTGAGATAAAAAAAAGATATGGATAAGACAAGGATAAGATAAGATAAGATAAGAAAAGATATTATAATTTATGATAAGATGAGATAAGATATGATATGACAAGATATGACAAGATATGATGAGATAAGATAAGATGATAATTAAAACAATGGAAATTCGAATTTGAAATTTGAAATTCTGAATTTTTAGATGAAATTGCGCAGAAAGCTTAAACACCTCGTGAACGGATAAAAACGATGAAATCTGGCTTCACAATGAACATACATATTGTAGATCTCAAAAATCCGTTCGAGTTGATATGTAATAATGACTATTTTGACTCCCGAATCCAAAGTTATGATCTTTTTTCAGAATCACCGTCAAATCAGAAAAAAAATCAGAATTGAATCTGACTCTAGAGAACCAAAAGCCTGATACCAAATGATATGAACCTCACCATCGCTTTTGCGATGAAACCCGATAACAATGATGGTTCAAGAACCCAATGATCGATTTTAAAGAAGAAGAAACCCTGACCCATTTTCTAAGACTCAAAGAGAACCTTAGGTATAAGACCTAAGACCTAAATTGATGTTTCGAAAAGAACCAAAGGTATTGTTTAGACACCACACTCAAGAATCAAGAAAGAAAAGTGAGTGATAAGTCTAGATTTTAGACGCCACAAGAATATTCTTGATAAGTCTGAAAAAGTTCTAAGAAGAACCAAAGAGAAAACTCTCACAAAGAAATTATATTGATCAAAGTATTTTAATACATTGTGAAACCATGCTTAAATAGAAAAAATAAAAGCCTAAAGAGTCCTAAAGTGTTTAAATAACCTAAACTAAATATAAAAGCTAAAGAAATATTAATTGCAATAAATATGGAACTTGTAATCCACCTAAAAGACTCCTATTGGTTGTCCACTTCTAGGTTAGGATTGCCAATGTGTCATGATCTAATAGACTATTATTGGCTGTCCACTTCTAGGTTAGGATTTCCAAGTTGTCTTGATTCCTTATCATCATTCAAAATGCCATGTCATGCTCCATGTGGACTACCATATTGAACGCCACATCATGCTTTATGTGAAATGCCATGTAGGATTCCACATCATCTCCATGTAGGCTTCCATGTGGATGCCACGTCATGCACCATGTCAGCTTCCATGTTGGTTGCCTTGTCGTGGTCCATGTAGGATGTAATGTTCGATGCCACATCATGCTCCATGTGGACTGCCATGTCGGACGACAGGTCATGCTCCATGTAGGTTGTTATACTCCATGTCAAGCTCCACATCACACTCCCATTGAGTGCTTCATCCATCCTCTTTTCTCTAACTCTTGTGATTTGGCCTCTTTGTACTTGACATAGATCCATCCTTTGAGGTTGTGCAACCGGATCCTCATCACTACAAAAACATGTTCATCAAGATAAGGCCATGAAAGGGCATGAATTATACTATTTTCAAGGCTATTAAATAGGGGGATGAATCTAGCTTGGATTGGTTATGCTTAAATACATTGTTCATGGTCAATTAGTGATATTTACTTATTATTAGTAGTCAAAAAGGTCTAAAAACGCGGGAACTTATTTACTTTAATGTTGGTGTTGTTTCAAAGCTAAAATTAATGCTTTTCCTATTCTTGGAGGGTTGTTCCAAGTATAAAACATGGTACCCACGAAATTTGTAATCATGTTATGAATATTGAAAACAAGTTTATGTTATTGTGAGGCGTGTCCTCTTTTTTCTTGAAAGAACTCTTTGAACTTATCAAGTTAGTCTTATGGCTTTCAAACAACCAAACTTATCACCTTGATTCTTGAGTGATCCTTAGGTTTCTTGGTATGGCGTTTCTATCCTTCGTAGTCTTAGTTCTTATCTTGCTAGATAATGGGTTAAGGCTCAACAACCTTGTCTTTCACGTTCTTGGGGTTCTTGAACCATCATTTTTATCGGGTTTCATTATAAATCGTCGGTGGGGTTCATATCATTTGGTATCAAAGCTTTTGGTTCTCTAGAATCAGTCAATTCTGATTTGATGGTGGTTTTGAAAAAGATCATAACTTTGGATTCGGGAGTCAAAATAGTCATTATTACATATATTATCGAACGGATTTCCGAGATCTAAAATCTGTACGTTCATTGTGAAGCAAGATTTCATCATTTTGATCACTTCACGAGGTGTTTAATTTTTCTGCGCAATTTCATCTAAAAATTCAGAATTTCAAATTTCAATTTCGAATTTCCATTGTTTTAGCTATCATCTTATCATCTTATCTTATCTCATCATATCTTGTCATATCTTGTCATATCCTATCATATCATATCTTATCTCATCTTATCATAAATTATATTATCTTTTCTTATCTTATGTTATCTTATCCTTGTCTTATCCATATCTTTTCTTATCTCACTTTATCTTATCTTATCATATATTTTCTTATCTCATCCTATCTCATCCTATCTTATATTATCTTATGATTGTCTTATCATAAATTATATTATCTTTTCTTATCTTATGTTATCTTATCCTTGTCTTATCCATATCTTTTCTTATCTCACTTTATCTTATCTTATCATATATTTTCTTATCTCATCCTATCTCATCCTATCTTATATTATCTTATCATTGTCTTATCTTATCATATCATATCTCATCTTGTCCTTATTATCTTATATTTTCTTATCTAATCTTATATTATCCTATCTTGTCATAACTTATCTTATCTTTTTTATTATCTTATCTTATCTTTTTTTCTTATCTTATCTTATCTTATATTTTTCTTATCTTATCTTATCTTATCTAATCATTATCTTATCTTATCTCATCTCATCCTTACCTTATCTTGTCCTAACTTATCTTCTGTATAAACATAGTATAAGTTGATCTCTTTTTGTTTCCTTATCTCTAATTTTATCCATTAGTTGTTTCTTTTCCTTATCTTCTCATAGTGTTTGATTTGTTTAGGTCTTTTTGTTGTTGCTTGAAAATTCCAGATTCGTTTATTAGTTTTTAATAAGAACCGAAAGATAAAACTAAGAGTGATAAAAGGCAAGAGTGTGTGAAAAAATCAGAGGGTAAAAGCCAAATATTTTGAGTGAAACACGAGCGAAATTGAGTGAACCTCAAACTTAGAGTGTAAACACGTGAGGAAGAGATTGTGGGGTCCATTTTTTTCTTATCTTATTCTCTTTCAAGTATGTCAAACAACAATGGTAGTGGAGGAATGGCGGAAGTTGGCATGTCAAAGTTACAAATGGAGGCGTTAGTGGGTGAATTGAAAAGAATGTTACGAGATGGGCTGGAACGAGTGCATGAGAGGATTGATCGGATGGAAACACGGGTGGAGACACCTAGAGCTCCAATTGGCCGTTAGAGGGAGAGACGATCACCTAGGGTTGACTATAAGGAAGAATTTGGGGAAGATTTGGATGAAGAGGACAGATATTCTCACATGGGCAGATTAGGCCGTGGGGATAGAGATAGGGGATTCCGACATGGGAATAGAGAAGATAGGTTTGGCAAGAGAGTGGACAACAATTTGGGTAGCATTAAGATGAAAATACAATCATTTCAAGGCAAGAATGATCCTGAAGCTTATTTAGAATGGGAGAAGATAATGGAGTTGGTGTTTGATTGCCATAACTGCTCCGAGTTGAAGAAAGTGAAATTGGCAGCCATCGAATTCATGGATTATGCTATCATTTGGTGGGACCAATTTGGGTTGAATCGGAGAAGGAATGGTGAGAGACCAATCGAGACTTGGGAAGAGATGCCATCATGCGGAGGAGATTCGTTCCCAGCCACTGCTACCGAGATTTTGATGAGCATGCAATACACTTAAAATCTGTTCTTGAAGTTTTGAGAAAAGAAAAAATTGTTTGCTAACCTCAAGAAATGTACATTTTGCATGGATAAATTGGTGTTTCTAGGGTTTGTTGTTAGTGCTAAGGGAATTGAGGTAGATGAGGAAAAAATAAAAGCAATTAGAGATTGGCCGATACCTAGAAGTATTGGGGAGGTTAAGAGCTTTCATGGGTTAGCTAGCTTTTATAGAAGATTTGTGAAAAATTTTAGCACCATAGCTGCGCCCTTAACCGAAGTCATTAAAAAGAATGTTGGATTTAAGTGGGGTAGTGAACAAAAAAAAGGCATTCAATTTGCTTAAAGAAAAACTAACCAATGCACATTTGCTTGCTTTACCTAACTTTGCTAAAACCTTCGAAATTGAGTGTGATGCTTCAGGTTTAGGTATGGGTGCTGTCCTAATGCAAGAGGGCCGACCAATTTCCTACTTTAGTGAGAAATTCAATGGGGCTGTGTTGAACTACCCAACATATGACAAGGAGATGTATGCTTTGCATTCTTCCATTTTTTCCAGGATACAATCAAGTAGTTGAAGAGAAGCTCTCCCAACGACTATCCTTTCTAATAAAGGTAATGACACTCTCCCCTCTCTCTAGAATTCTGGTTTTTGCTTTTGCCTCTCCCTTCCTTAGGGGAGGCCACGACCTCTAACAATGGTTAATGATGAGTATATTAAGCACGCTACATATGTTGGTAAGCAAGTTTCAGGTGGTGTTAAGAAAGATTCAGCTAGTGGGCAATAAGCTTGGAGTGTCTTTCAGTGGCCATGCTGTTTTCAATGATATGGTTACTAAGGGAGCTATGGAAGCTAATGCCCATGTTATTGGTGTTAATGCTCTTAAGCAAGGTTCTGATACGAAGAAATTTGGACCAGAGAGTGGTTTTGTTGAGCCTGGGAAGTTAGAAGCTCAGTCCAAGGAAGCTTCGAGTTTATTAGTTGCAAAAGAGATTATTTCTGATCATTCAAAGCTTAGAGATAATTTTATTTCTTCTGATCACAATCGGAGCAAATTATTTGAGCTGACTCTTTCAGACCAACTTCGTTCAAGTCTAAAGAGAAGTAGCATAAGAGGAGGAGCTAGAGGTGGTGCTCGGAGATCAACCAGCTTGCCTAGAGCTTTAAAGGTTGAAGATGATACTCATTACCTCTCTGTCAAAGGTAATGATGAGTGTCCTTTGATAGAATACAAATCAAGCTTGTCTCAAATCCTCTTGCTTGGAGAAGAGGAAAAGCAGCTGCCAAAATATCAAAAGGGAGAGGTGACAGCTCCTTTTTGGCAAGTGGGTGTGATGTGGTCAGCTTGAGGAAGAGTGAGGCTCCAGCTCCCAAGCTTCAACTTGGTCAAGAATCTACGACTATCCTTTCTAATAAAGGAAAGGACACTCAAAAAGGTAATTCTTTGTTAGATAAGGCTCCTCTCTCCCATCATGACGTGGACAGCCCCTTAGGGTGACAGGTGGCAGCTTCTTTGTCTAAGGGGACAGAGAAAGTAGATGGTGTTTTGATAGAATGGAAAGAGAAAGAAGATATTCCTCTTTCCCATGACAATGATGTGAACGTAGGTGGAGTTTCAAAGCTGGTGGCAGATTCTCTCTCCTCCCTTAGCTCAACCTCAGCTTTGATTGTGAGTGACAAGGTGGATTTTACTTCTACCAAAGAGGTCAAGGGCTGCCATGGTCGTGGGTTTGAGCTTGGAGAAACCTCTCTCTCTCCTAAACCAGATTCTAATGGAAAACAGAAGGTGAGCTCTTCTCCTCCTTCCCCAACTTCATCTTCTAAAAAGCTGCATGAGAATAGAGTCTATCAAGTCCTTTTAGCTAATAAGAGTGTTGCTCATGAGCAACCGGCTGGTTCATGGGCTGAAAAGGTTAAAGGTAACCTGAAAAAGAAGCTTAGCTTAGGTTATGTGAGCTCTTCCTTTACGGAAAATGGTAATGTCACAGTTAAGCTTCCTGATTATTTTACTAAAGAGAATTTTTCTAGGTGGGAAGGTTGCCTTGTTGGCTACTTTGTTGGAAGGGCAGCTCCA
>QANY01006310.1:0-22769 GCA_003255025.1 Datisca glomerata
TTAAGAAATTAGCTCACATTTCTTTTTCTTGTGTTCTCTATTTGAAAGACGAGAAACTCGTATGTTTTTAAAAAATATATCTTTAATCCTATTGATACCATGAGATATTCAGAAGCTACAAGTCACAATTTGATTGTGTGGGTCACTGCGTCTTGAGATATGCGTTTCAACAAATTAATGATGTTTTAGATTGCTGGTCGCCTCCGATTAGAGACTCGGCAAAATTAATTGACTCATTGTTTCTCCTCCTACGGGGATCATGCTCCATTGTTTTTGTTGCTTAAAATTGTGAAGATGTTGTTTTAGCGTTAAAAGGAAAATTTGTTGACCCTTGTCGGATGGATCATTGATAATTATTACCCATTGGTTTTGGATTGGATTGGGCTCTATTTTCAAATTAGACGAGGTTTTATTGAGAATGATTTAAAATTAGTATCAATGATAACTAGGTTATTTTTACAAAATATCATAAAAAATAATCTTAAGTTTGAAAATTATCAAAACAAGCTTCTTAAAAAGATGACACGCTGCTCGAAAAATGATTTTGACGCGAAATCAAAAAGTTTGGTGGAAAAAAATGTTGCCGAAAGCAAGATGTATATGGTATATTTCATATATATTGTATAAACTACATATGTTATATATTATATATACAATATATGCTATATTGACATTTTGTTTTCTTATAAAATTTATGGCTTTTAAAATATATATGTTGTATATTTAGTATATTTATGGTATGTATTTAATTAGTATTACATATGTTATATATTATATATACAATATATGCTATATTGACATTTTGTTTTCTTATAAAATTTATGGCTTTTAAAATATATATGTTGTATATTTAGTATATTTATGGTATGTATTTAATTAGTATAGTTCACATTAGTTAGGTTTTGTGATAGCAATAATATTAGATTATATTTTTCATTATTTATTGTATCTAATATAATATATTGTGTAATAAATATAATTAGATGATCGTATCTTGAAATCTTAAATTTTACTAACATAAAATTCATACAAACATACTCACAATCTCATACAATGAGTAACACATACACATATTCTTCAATACATGATTATTTTGATGTTATTATGTGGGACGATAGTGATAAGTGGTGTACATACCTATATCTGGTAATCAACTAAAATATTAATTGATTTAATAAATGAACTAATTGATTTAATAAATGAATTAATTGATTAATTAAATTAATTAATTTAACTAACTAAAATAACAATTAATCAATTGAATAATTATATTATTAGAGAAATGGCATAAATGGTGAAAGAGAGAGAATGAATTGGTGATTTGGGATGAGAGGAGTCGGATGGATGGGGAGGAGAGTAGGCTGGGTGAGAGGAGTATGAAGAAGGGGACGAGAGTGGGCTGGGTGAGAGGAGTGTGAAGTTGGAGAGGAAAAGGGGAGTTCAGGCTGAGTGGCAGCACATGAGCGGGAGAATGTGGGCTTAAGAGTTTAGTGGCTATTTTTTATGATATTTTACAACTAGGTTATTTTTATGTTTGTTATTTGATTTGGCTTATTTCTAATGAAAGCCGGATTTAAAATAGTGGTGTCTTGGGTTTAGTAAAAAATTGTTCAATTTGGAAACTTAGTAATTAGTTGGTGAAATCTATGAAAAAATGAATCAAGATAAGGGCTTTTTTCTTAATTGGATTAGATGAAGTTGTAATTTTGTGGCGCATGCTCTAAAAAATATAGTATTGGCTAGGGTAGAATTAACTTGAATAATTTCTTCTATTCTAGTCATATTTGTAGTTTGATTAAATCTGAAAATATTATTGTAAGGGGAAGAAGACCTCCTTAACTTGTCTCTTTAGTAATATAATTTATTATTGTTAAATAACTATCATATACATTATTATATTTTCTTAGGTGATGTGTCAATTCACATTTACAAAGAAATAAAAATTCATCATTGCATGATTAGTGATTAGTTGTCCATATTTTCCAAAGTAAAGCTTTGGAAAAAAGGAAGCGGATCGCGATCCAAATGAATTATCCTTTTCACGGAGGTTAATCTTTGTCTGCTAGGCAAGAGGATAGCAAGTTACAAATTCTATCTCGGTATGACATGTATTTGTATTACTATGAAATTCATAAATGAAGTAGTTAATGGTGGGATTACCATTATCCTTTTTGCAGTGACGAATCTTGTATGTGTTCTTAAAAAAAGTTGTCCATTTTTTAGAGTCTGATGTGGTCAACTGAGGTCAAGTGAGCATGACCATCATAAGGAGCGAACATACAAGATTGATTCAAAGTAATAGTTAAAGAATAAATCAAAGTTAGTGTCATTTTTTATCTCATATTTGTGTTGTGAATAGGTAAGGTGGATCAGATTTTATGTAACCCACTTGTACTCTCTATTTTTGTCGATAAATATAGGTCAATGTAACCCAAAAACTCATATCAATACAAACAATTTGAACTCATCTATATTCTCTCTCTCACTCTCTCACTATTATTTGCAATTTATTTGATTGTGAAATTGCTTTCTTGGTGCTTTCATTTAGAAACGAGAATCAGGCTTAAGAGAGTAAATCAGAATTCCTCGAACTAGATTAAACACGGCACGTGATGGAGATAATGGAGAAACCTATTGATCAGCCTCCGCAATACACGAAGATACGAAAAATCATACAAATAGTGCTAACAAGCATGAAAAGTATGCAAAACCACAACAATGAGGCCCTCCTACGACTTTACAGCCTGTAAAGAGAAAATTACAACTTACAATGGGACGTCATGGAGACTCAAGTTGAAGTAAGCAACAGACCATCATTGGAGAATGAGAAAATATGACAGATCAACTTGATAAACAGAAAAACACACCTACTATGCAGTTCAACCGAGGTCTGAGTTGTAGCATGTAACATGATGACAAGGAAGTTCAGTCCAACTATAATAACAAATTGGTAGGAGGTGAAAGCGGTCCATAACATTTGATTATAGAACAAGCCATAGAGAAGATGATGGAAAAGAAGATGACAAAAATTTAGAAATTGGAAAACGCTAGGGTAGCGGTCTAGAATCATTTACTTCGTGTTTGTTGTGCCTAGAAATTTTCTCTGCCCAAGTCCCAAAGAAGTATTTTTCTCAAAAGTTTGAGTGCTATGAAGAAAAGACGGATATCATTGATCACTTTAGGTATTTCAGGCCAATGATGGCCTTGTACCAACATGAAGATGAACTGATGTGCAGAATGTTTCTGACCAGCTTCAACGAAAGTGCTCTAAAGTGGTACAACTCCCTCCCTTCCTATTTGATAATAATTGTGCTATAATGTCTACTATTTTTCTAGGACAATGCTCTAAATTGGATGACTTTAAAAATGGGTGATTGAATTAGGGAAGTACAACATCTGTTACTTGCCAAGAACGTATATGAAAGGGCAACTACTAGCAAGCTTAATCACTAGTTTCACTCATGAAGCTGATGATTACAATGAAGCAGAAATGGAAAACATAGTGGATGGTTGTTGGACCCACTATGTCGATATAACCTCCAATCACCTTAGGGCGGGAGCGGGAGTTGTCTCAAACTGTGCATGGCCAAACGCTAAAGGAAACATTATCATTCGATTCTGAAGCATCAAATAATGAACTCAAGTACGAGGCTTTGATTGCTGGGATACGTTTCCTTCATGATTTAGGGTTTAAAAAATTAAAATATTTTGTTATTCTTAGTCAATTATTAACAAAGTTAAAGGAGGGTATGCAAAAAAACATACGAGGATGGTTGAATACCTTCAGTCGGAAAAGAAATGATGGGCTTGCTGAAAACATAAGAAATTAAGCAAATATCTATAACCGAGAACAACCATGAGAACGCCCTTATAATACTAGGATAATCACTACAACTCTTGTATAGAAGAAATGTTCTAGTAGAACTCTTTTGTGAGCCAAGCACATAACTGCCATTGCCAGTCATCATAGAAGCAAAAATGAAAAATTGAAAGCCTAGATCGAAAGATGAGATAATCCAATATCTAGAAAATGGAAAACTCCCTAATTATAAATTGTAGGCGAGTAAGCCTCGACAATAAAGTGCCTGGTACTCATTGATGGAAGGAAGGTTGTACTGTAGATATTTCGTAGTACCATACATGAACTATCTTAGGCCCAAAGAAGCCAAATATGTGCTAGCAAAAGTACGTGAAAATATTTTTTGAAATCACATAAGAAGATCACTGGCGCACAAAGGGTATTGGCCAAGGATCCATGATGATGCAAATTAGTATGTTAAGAGATGAGATAAATACAAACGCTTTTGAAAGTAGAACCAGAAGATCTGAAAGCTTTGGTGAGTCCATGGCCATTTATGCAATGTGGAGTAGATACCGTGGGACCACTCCCAACAGCCCCTTATTAAAACAATTATTGTCTCTTATCGGATGGTTCTTTCACTAAGTGGGTCAAAGCATAAGCCTTTGCTAGAATTCTTGAAGAAGAGGTATAAGATTTTTTCGGGGAAAAATATCACTAGATGGTATGGAATTCATAAAGCTTTAGTCGTGGGTAATGGATTATGGTTCACATGAAGAATGGTTATGACATTTATGAAGCACTTCAGATTAAAAATAGTATCTCCACATCTCACTACCCACAGGAAAACTGTCAAGTGGAAAGGTCGAACAGAACACCATTGACAAGTCTAAAAGAACGACTAGAGTACGCCAAATGAAAATGGCTGGAGGAGTTGCTTGTAGTATTACGTCTTACATAATGACTCCACAAGAACTAGTTGGAGAAACATACTCTACACTTGCATTAGGAGTAGAAGAATTCATACTCAGAGCATCTTCTCAAAATCTCCAACAAGAAAGGAGAATCGTTGCGGAACTATACGCATCGCTTTAAAGACGAGATGTCCAAAGCAAAAAACTATGATGATCTTGTGGCAAGGCTGGTGTTCAGGCATGGATTGGATCTGAACTCACCTCTTTTCAATGTTTTTGCAAAAGTCAAACCGCTCATAGTGGGAGAAACTTTCTTGCAGGCATAAACATTCATTACTTTTGAAGAAGAGGAAGAGGAAAACATGATTAAGCTTTTGAAACAACATACTCGTGAACCTTAGTATAGCAAAATGAGTTCTGAAACACGAAAAAACAAGAGCATATAGATTTGAGAAAGAAAATAAGTGGGTGATTACAAACGGGAGAACATCGATAAAAAAGGGAAGAACCACTATACGGGTTCACCCAACGGACAAGGTGTATAGCCACCATAACCATATTGTATAAACGACAAACCATAGTTGAAACGGCCAGTGCCACTAACAAAGGAACTGCATGATGAAGATAAGGATAAGTTCTACTCGTTCGGAAGTAGTACTGATCATTACACAAACGACTGCTACAAGTTGAAGAATTACATTGAAGGGTATCTCATGTAGTTTATGGCTTTTTAGACCATGGTTTATTTTTTATTGCCTTCCAAATCTAGTTAACTTAAATAGTCAACGATGTGTAAATCTTGTCTTTTAGGTGAACTCATTTTGTGATTTTTTCCTTTTTTCCATGCTTTCCCACATATACTCCCCCTTGTTATCTTTTTTTTTTCTAGGTCTATCGTTCTCTTCCTTCTTGTTCCCAAACTCTATTTTCTTGGCCTCTTTATTGCTAGACCATTGTTGTCAAGGCTTCTTCATGATTTTATTTTCTTCTTCCAAAGTTATATATATTTGCGCTCGCAGGAAAGTTTCTCCCATTATAAGTGGCTTGACTTTCAGAAACAAGGTAAAGAGAGGTTAGTTAGGTTCCAAGCCATGCTTGAACGCCAACCTTGCTACAAGATCATTGAAATTATCCACTTTTTCCATCTCTTCCTTGAAATGGTGGGTATAATCCTATGGTGATTCGCCTTTCTTGATGGAGATTGTGAGGAGATACTTTGAGTCTTCCATGACTGACCGGTACGTGGAATATTGTTCTCGAAAAAGAGAAGACATCATAGTAAAATTATAATTGAAAAGGGGGAGTGATACCACTTTAGAGTATTGTTGTCCAAGATAGAAGGAAACATTCTACTTAATAGTCCTTCTTCATGTTGGTGTAAGGCCATCATTTGTCTAAGAGGCATGAGGTGATAAACTGGGTCCTTTTTCCCTTCTTAGCATTTCAACTTTGGAGTAACAAACTTCTTCAGGATTGGGGAAATGATGATTTTCGAGCATAATGGAGAGTGGGTCAAAGACTCTAGATCCAATACACCAATGTTTCCCAACTTTTGCATCTTTTCCATCTTCCTTTTCAAATCTTTCCCGCAGCTTGTTTTGCAACTCCTGTGGACCGCTTTTGCCTCCAACATCCTTACCGTTATCCTTAGATTCCACTTTCCTTCATCTATTATGCATTTGATCAACTCATTCAGTAGTAAGTGAGTTGTTCAATTTCACAGTAGGTGGTTCCCCTAGATTTTCCAGTTCACTAGCAACGGCTTGCAGGCTCGCCTCAACTTGACTTATTGTTTCATCTCATTGTAGAGCAGTAATTTATTCTTCAATATTCTACAAGGCATAACAGAAGGCCTTATTGTTTTGGTTCTCTATACTCTGCATGCCCATCAGTACTATTTGTATCATTTGTTGCATCTCCGTGTATAGTTGGGAGCCCCAGGGTTTGCCCCATTATCCCTATCACATGCTCATGTTTGATTTCGTTAAAGGCATATTCACCTACACTCTTGAGTTTGATTCTCACTCTCAATGAAAACATTTGAAGGAATTTTACCGTTAATGTAAATCGTAAATAAAAATGAGTGAGTGAGAAAATATTGAAGTTGCTTATCCATGTGAGTTTTTTTGTTACACCAACCTCTAACTATAGGAAAAAATTCTGAGTAAAAGTTGGTTACATAAAATCTGATTTACCTTATTTATTCAGAACACAAATTGAAGATAAAAGAATATTCTATCTTTGTCATACTCTCCAACCATTACTCTAAATTGATCTTGTTCGTTAACTCCATCTAATGGTCAAATTCGCTTGACCTTGGTTGGCCACGTCAAGATCAACTTTCCTCTTTCTAGATGGCTAAGAAAATTTACTTTTTATGACATGTCAGCCAATTAATCGATTCTTGTACAAAAATGATACAAGGTTTTTTTTTCTAGGATAAGGATTATAGAGAAAGATGAGGAATTCATATATGGAGAATTGTTAAGGGAGGAGTCAAATTTGAAGACTCCTAATCATATTAGGATGTTGTTTGCTAAAACAACATGAGATTGCATAGAATTTTGATGTATCTAAGAGGAGTTGCAAGCAGTCCCATGTTTAGGATGCTTAAGATTTTAATATGGTTAACCATATAATTCAGATATGGAGTCAATTGATAGAATTAGAACTTCTATATATTTATATAATGTTGTGGGTATCAATGATAATCAATCTACTAGGTGTACTTATCCAGGTAATATTATTCTTTCTAATATGAATATTCTTTCTAATTTTGATATGGTTTCCACTACAGATAATAGTCTTATGTTTTCTTCTTCATATGATAAAAACTTAATGGAGTTAGAGAAACATATTGTTAAGAAAAACAACAATGTTGTGTGAAATGTGTACGCAAGTGCACGTGTCACTAACAAGTAATAAAATTAAGTAAGTGTCATTCTCTACAGAAATTGGGAAAAACTATAGCTAGCAGAAATGTATAAAAACTAATGAAGTTTACTAGATGAAATAGGGTTTATGATTAATGAATCCTAAAATAAAATGCACAGTGATAGTGATTAAAGATGAGTCAAAAGCTTGAACAAATGTGTTGTAATTAAATCTCTCTCAATCGTTATAGCATCACTAGAGTAGTAGGAAATTTCCGTCATTATATATGAAGCTCTTAATTAAGTCTAACATATTCCCATGCCTGAATTTACCAAGAACTTCGATTGATGGTTCCGGTTGTTTATGTTTGCAAGGTGAATAACATATTCCTAAATTACTCACTAATTACTTTAATCACTGAGGAATTAAGTAAACTTGCATTACTCAAGCTAGATCTCTTGATTCTAACCCTTCAAGTATTCAAATCAATGAGTTTCTCATACATTGATGGTCAATCAAATAACAGGAATAAACATGACCCTTACTTGTATACAATGCAACTAGATTAACCTAGCAATCCAACATTAATAGTCAAGATTAACAACCTAAAGGTTCATAAATCAATCTAGCTAGAAAGGTTTAGCTCATATTGAGCTTAAGAAAAATATCAAGAAATATCCCAGCCATTAAAATACTAAATAATGATCTTAAACGAAGGAGATAATTAGAAAACAAAAATGTAGGATAAAGAAGGCACAAACAAAGAATAAAGGAATATCCCCCAATTTTGTCTTCTTCATCTTTGTTCTTTTGTTTCCTTTTCTCTACTCTTCCTTCCTTTCTTTGCAATTTTTTGTCTCCTTTCTTCACTACCAAGTGCCACCTCTCCTCTCCAAAGGATATACTTTCTATTTACAAGACCTAAAAACTAGGGTATCAAAATTGAAAATGGGCGCTTGGCGCACAACAAAAAGGTTGAGGATCACATGGGAATTAGTGCCCCTAGTTGTCCAATGGCTTTTTACGCATGAGCTCTTTGCTAAATTTTAGGTGCCAGTTGGATTAAAGTGGTGGAATCTTTGCCATGCATTCACGTCTATTTCTTGGGCGAAGCTATATCCTTATGTGAAGTATTGAATCATTCGATTTTGATGACCTATAAAAGAAACAAAAAAATTAGTGCAATCACTGCTTATTTAGTGCCAAATTAGCTAGAATGATAGAATCATTCTATGAGAAAGTAAAAGCATAAACTAATAGAATAACACTAAAAATAAAGTAAACCATTCTTAAATTCCAAATGAGTTAAGCATGAAAGTTAGTAGATAAATCTAATTTCTTAGAGTTATCACACCCCAAACATAAGCCATTACTGTCCTCGAGTGATGATAAAAGAGATATGTAAAATAAAGAAGCAACGGATTCAAATACTTCACTTCACCATTCAGATTCTGGCATTTAGAGCAAACAATAATTTTCAGCCTTCAGATGCATCTTAATCACCAAGTCCATATTAAATACATGCTCAATTTAGTTGTTTAAGGCTTACTTAAAAACAAGGCTATTCTGAAATGTAAATTTATCCCCACATGTGTGTGCGTGTCAGAGACTACAATTAACACTCTCAAATTGTTTAAGATAACTTTCAATCAAGTTCCTAGACTGAATTTGGATTTTTGACTTTAAATCTCAAATATTCTTCCTTAACTTCAGCTGCATCAAACAATTATCAAATGGAAGAGGAATATTTACATCAAACAGACATTACAAGTATGTAGGTATTGCGCTGTAATTAATGATCCTTTGATTTCTTTTCTTTTCTCCTTTATGTTTTAGCTAAAATAAGTCTAAATGTAACATTACCTTTTTTACGCAAATACCAACATTGTTGATGAAGATACCCGGTTACTCAGTAATGTCACAAGCAAGATTGCTCTAGCATTGTCATTTTCTACTTAAAGCTAGTATCATTTCATTAAAAAATAAACAAACTAAACCCTTTAAAATAAACCAACATTTAGTAAAAAAGGGCATAGCCCCCCCTCCTTAAAGATGTGAAGTGTCCCCACTAAACAAAAAGTATCTTAAAGAGTAAGAAAATTTAAATTCCACCATTAAAAAATATAAAACAACCATCACAAATTTCCAAAACAGATCCCAGCAGAAAATTAAGTAGTAGAAAGGAAAATATTCAGAGAAGTTTCTTCCTTGATTTTGTTGCAGCCCCATTAGCTTTCAATGTTTAGTCATTTTTCCCTTCATTTGCCTTTGGAAGCTACCTTGAGGACCGCTTCTATACTATCTGAATCACCTCTTAAATTTGCTCAGCAAATGATTTCTCCTTTTCAACTATTTTCTGTTTCTCTTTGGTGCTTGGACCGGGCTCAGCCTTCTTACTTTCCTTTTTCTTCGAGGTTGATGTCCTTAGGCTTAATTATTTTTAGTGTTTCCTCTTCACTTTTAGATTGTTGTTTCTTAGGGCTAGCGGTTAATACCTTCCCTTTTCCTTTATTGTTTTGCTTCTTTTGAATTGGTTTTGGTGGTGGTGGAGGTATTTCTTCCTCCTATAAGCTCTCTTCTAACTCATCTTCTAATTACTCTCTTTTCCCCCAGCTCTTCTTCCAAGTTTTCCTTCTCCACTTCCTCTTGCTCAATGACTTCTTTTCCTCACTAGATTCTTCCTCTTGAACTTCCTCCTCTTCCACTGCTTCATCAAACAACTCCTCTTCCCCTTCAATTGGAACCTCTCCTTCACCTGCTAAACCTCTATCCTTCTCAACTTGAAAACTTTTAGCCTGTACACCTTGCCTGCCTTTATCAACTTTTCACGGTTGAAGGATAACTTCTAGAAAGATAGGCAAAGGCCATACAAGCTTTGTAAATTTTTTCTGGAATGTCATCTTCCAACCATGATCTCTTGACTAAACTTATTCCCAATATGATTGTTGCTTCTTGAAGAGCCAGGTTTTCTAAAATCACGGCCAGAGCTTGCTCAAATCTTCATTGCCCATTGACCTTGCTTGAGAGTCTACCTAGATGAGGAAGATGGCTGAACTTTAGGAGGGTTAATGGGTTCTTTTCCCTTTTCTTCTACAAAACATGCTATAGTAGTAAGGATTATAACTCCTATGTTTATTAACTTCTCCTCATCACTAACATAAGGCACTCTAGACATGAAACACAATCCAGTTATATGATAGTTTAGAAAAATAAGCAACAACTTTTCTTTATAGTGAAAATGCTAATTTCTCTAGAAATAATCATGCCTACATTGATTGATTTCCGAGACAGCAGAGCATGAAACAAAATTAACCTTTCCCGAGTTACAGCTTGAATGTGAGTTGTTGGCATATTTGATTACAATTGAATTGGTACCAACCCTTCAACTGAAATAGTTTTCCATTTGTCCCTGATCTAGTTAACTCACACGCAATATTATTCAATTGAGCATCTGACATTCCCTTGGCCAAAATGAAATATTCATCTTCACAATTTCCTAGGCCAAAAAGTGCATTAATGGCTTCAAGGGGAAACGAAATACAAGTACCTCTAATAGTAAAAAAAACTTTGTCATGCTCTAACAAATTAGTATAAGACTTTCTTACCAAAGGCAACATGTCATTTTTAGAATGAGAGCAGAATTTCTTCTACCTTCTTTGTACAATAATGGCCGCTATGTCTTTTTGTAGCCCTTTTCTCCTCATGGAAGTTCTTGACCCTAATTTCATCTTCTTACCACTGCTCTACTTCATTATTCACAAACTTTTAAATAGCAACAAAATTTTTAGCTTGACTATTCTTCCTCATGGTTGAAAGAAAAATAATTTTTTTCTTACTTGAACAGAGGTTTTGGGAGTTAATCGTGAAAGTGAAAGATTTTTTAGAGCAAGAAGAAAAAGGTGTTTAGGAATTTTAAAAATAATGTACACTGCTATGGTTTGCAACTTGCGGCACTTCATTTGAAGCTAGCGAGTTACTTCCCCAACACGCCATGTGGTAAACAATTAGCTCGTGAACACTCTCGTGAAGATATTTTAATTGATTTGGACTCTCCGCTGTAGTAGGTGATTTACACAGTGCTCTATCATGTTCCATAGAACAAAATCCTCTCACACAAGTTGTCTTGAAACTGGATTTCATTTCTGGTTAAACCTGCAAATACCGAATCAAAGTGGACTTCAATATTTGGAGAAGTAAATTTATGATAGGTATTTCAGAGCAATTTACTAGACTAAGAAAAACACGAATCCTAACTCTAATTAGAAAAAAAACTTAAATAAAAATAAGAACACTTTGAAAGATTCTCAAAAGACATAAAAGTTATCCATGAATGCCTCTAAGGTTTGCTCTACCTTATCTATAAGGATGGCCATCATGCACCTTGGGAAACTTGCTGGGGCATTACATAATCCAAAGGCATCCTCCTGAAAGCAAATGTACCATATGGACATGTAAATTGTGTCATCTCTTGGTCTTCAGGTGCTATAACAATCTGTTTATAGCAAGAATACCCCTAAAGGAAACAGTGATATTCATTTTCTACTAATCTATCCAATATTTGATCAATGAATGGAAGTGGAAAGTAATATTTCCTGGTGGCCTTGCTTAGTTTTGTGTAATCCATACCAACTCTCCAGCCAGTGACAATTCTGGTTAGTATCAATTCATTGTTCTCTTTAGCAATTACTGTTACTCCTCCCTTCTTTGGTGCACATTACACTGGATGATCCATGCACTGTCTAAAATAAGATATATAATTCTAGCATCTAACCACTTGATTATTTCTTCACCACTTCCCTTCTTTGTTGTTCAATTGAGCTATTTTCACTTTCCTCAAGCAAAATTGTATATGTGCAAACAGAAGGATTGACCCCTTTCATGTCTGCGATTTTCCAACCTATTGGCTTTTTGTACTTTCCTCACATTGCAAGCATCAACTGCTCATTTTCCATACTTAAAGATGAGGAATTAGTAATAGGAAAAATGTTTCTCTACCAAGATAAGCATATTTCAAATGAGATGACAAAGGCATTAATTCTGGAATAGGTGGTGACTCAACAAATGATAAGCAATGTTGCATTCCTCTTAGAAAGCTCAATCCTGCTGTAGCTTGTGCTTAATTTCTCCACAATGATGGAGTCAATTACTCTTATAGCTAAGCATTCTTCTTCATCATCATTATGGAATTTCATAGTAATGAACACATTAAAATTGATTTGCTGATCATTTATCCTCATTGTCAGCACCCCTTTATGCATATCAATAAGGGTTCTTTCTGTTGCCAATAAAAGTCTTGTAAATATAATTGGCACTTCCCTGTCAGCTCCATAATCCAATAATGGAGTCCACTAAAAAATAAAATTTTCAGTCTTCACTAACACATCTTCTCAATCTTTCCTTCAAGATGTGCATATGATTTGTCAGCTAATTGTAGAGTAACACAGTTGTTAGTCTGTCTTCACTAATGCTAATTGTTAGAAAATTGGCATTGACATCAGATTTATACTTTCTCCCAAATCACATAAAGCTCTCCCATAGTATGCTTTCATAATGGAACATGGTATAAAAAAGCTTCCAAGGTCTTTTAGCATTTTAGGTAGCTTTTTTAGCAAAATCAAACTACACTTATTAGCCAATGCAATAGTTTCAAATTCTTCTAATGTCCTCATCTTGGTCAAAATGCCATACATAAATTTGACATAATTGGTCATTTGTTACAATGCTTCCACCAATGGAATATTGATGTGTAATTACTTCAACATGTATAAAAACTTACTAAATTGCCCATCCTGCTTCTTCTTATGAAGTCTTTATGGAAAAGGAGGTAGTGGTCTTTCTATCCCCTCTTATGTGATGTTTGTTGCATAGGTTTTGATGTTTTAGAGTTGCTTCTTTATATCTTTCTTGAACTTGGATTTTTGGTTTATCAAGTGGGTTGACTATTTTTTCACTTCTCAGTTTAATCCCTTTACAATGTTCTTTACCCTTACTTCTTCTCAGTATTACTTAGCAGAGTTCCTTGAGGTCTAGTTTTTAAAGCATTTGCTAATCACCCTACTTGATTCTCCAAGTTTCCAAGTGATACAACTTGGCTCCAAATCGTTGCTAATTGATTTTGAATGACATGTTCATTCTTTACTTTGTATTCCTTCAAGGCTGATCGCTTGAGTGTGACTTTTGCATTTTTTTCACTCATTGAGTAATTCCTCAACAACTTTCAAACAAATGATCTTCTCCACTATAAACAAATCAAACTTCAATAGGTGATCTTCTCCATAATAAACACATCAAACTTCAACAATTTAGTTCACTGATTGAGTAATTCCTTGATTCAGAGTTACTGATGATACCATGCTTAATGACTTAATCATGTTAGAAATGTTGAAACTTGGGTTGTTAAAGCTGTAACAACATCCACATCATGCAACTTGAAACTTTTTTACCTGATGCAACTCTTGAGATTGGCCATTGGTAATTATTGCTTGTTATCCTCTCTAGAATGTCATATGCTTCATCGTAAGATTTGGATAAGATTTCTCCATTTGCTGAGGCATCTACCATGAGCCTAGCGAAAGAATTCAAACCATCATAAAATGTGTCCATTTGAATACAATAAGAATGCCATGATGTAGGCACTTCCTCAATAATTCTCTGAATCTCTCCCAAGCTTCATACAATGATTCATCTTCCAATTGATGGAAAGATGCGATTTCATTCCTTAGTGTTGCATTCTTGGTTGGATAAAAATACTTCATCAAGAATTTTTGTGCTAAATCATTCCATGTACATACTGAATTATGTTGTAGGGTGTTCGACCATGTTCTCAATGAATAGGGATATAGCCTCATTCATAAAGTATCATCTGTTGCACTAGAGATCTTAAATGCATCACTAACCATCATAAAAAATTGAGATGAAGATAAAGATCTTCACTAGGCAACCCATTTGAAGCATCTAGAACATTACTGCACTTAACTCAAACTGGGATGCTTGAATTACTAGCCTAACAATCCTAGGAATCATGGATTGAGGAGTGAGTATTGCATAATCCCTGATTGACATTTCTCTATCATCTGCTATAACAATGACATTGTTAGCATTGTTAACATTTTTATTGTGGTTTTCATTAAGGACAACTCTCTCTTCATTGGATGCCATTTCTCCAACAATAGCTAGTCCTCTATATCCTCTCCTTAACTTCCTTAAAGTTCTCTCAATCTTTGGATCAAGATCAAATTCAAGTGATTGTTGCAGTAGAAAGAGTAGCAAAATTTAGTATATTTGTCTAAAAAATTAAGTCAAGAATTGATTTAAACTACTAAGTTCTTCACTTATCCCCCGGCAGCAGCGCCAAAACTTGTTGTGTTAAATAAAGTGATATGTGAGTGTTACTCTCCACAAGGATTGAGAAAAACCATAGATAGTAAAAATCTCTTTTAAACCTAATGAAGTTTACGAATTGAAATGGGGTTGATAATTAATGAATCATAAACTAAAATGCACAGTGATGGTGATTAAACATGAGTTAAAAGCTTGAACAAATGTGTTTTAATTCATGGTTCAATAGGGTAGAGTAATTAAATATTCTTTTAGATATTTATCCTAACTTAAATATGTCTGGATTGCTATAGCATCACTAACAGTAGTAACCTCAACTTCTTTTATGCATAATCAATTTCTATCCTTATATCTTAAGCTCTTAAATATGTCTCACATATTCCTATGCTAGAATATGCCAAGAACTTCTATTAATGGTTCCAGTTGTTTATGTTTGCATGGTGAATAACATATTCATATAATACTAACTAATCACTTCAATTACTAAGTAATTACGTAAACTTGCATTACTCAAGTCAGCTCTATTGATTTAAACAGTTCCATTATTCAAATTAATGGATTTCTCGTACATTGAATGCTAGTAAAATAACGTGAATAAACATTAAGCTTATTTGAATAAACTTCTACTAGATTAACCTTGCAATCCAACATTAACAGTCAAAATTAAGAACCTAAAGGTTCATCAATCACTCAATTATAAAAGGTTTAGCTCATATTGAGCTTAAAACAAAGAAAGAAATTTAAAAGTAAAATGAAGGATATAGAAGGAATAAAGAAATATCCCTCTTTATTAGCTTCTTTCTCTTCGTCCTTTCTTTCCTTTTTTGTACTCTTCCTTCATTTCTCTCCAAGTGTTTTGTCTCCTTTATTGAACACCATGTATCAGCTCTACTCTCGAAAGGATGTACATTTTTTTGTAGCACCTCAAAACTAGGGTATCAAAATTAAAAATGAAAACTTGTCACTCAACAAAAAGGGTGAAGACCACATTGGAATTAACATTGTCACCTATCCAATGACTTTTTGCACGCATGAGCTCTTTGCTCACTTTTAGGTGCCAACTGGATTAAAGCGAAGGAATCTTTACCTTTTATGTAAGTCAATTGCTATAGAGAAGCAATATACTTATTGTGTAGCTTTGCATCATTCGCTCCCAAGCCTTGAAGCACTACAAAAGAAACAACAGAATAAGTGCAAGTACTGCTCATTTAATGTCAAATTATCTTGAAAGATAGAGTCATCCGATGAGAAAAGGTAAAAGTATAAACTAATAGAATAACACTAAAAACATAGAGCAAGCCACTCTTAAATTCCACATGAATTAAGCTTGAAAGTTGGTAGATAACACTAATTTCTTAGAGTTATCAAACAATCTAGGGAAAATTGAATTTGCAAACAGCAATAGGAATATAAGGCCTAGAGTTGATAAAGATGATTAGTTTCAAGGAGACAAGTTACATAAAATTGTTGCCTATGTTGCATCTGATATAACAAATGGTAATGAATTCGGGGTTATGGTGCCTTTCCCAAATAGGCCATCATAGAAGCAATGAATGTAATAGTATGGAACTATCAAGATTTAGGGACTAATCTAATAGTTCTAGCTTTGTGGGATGCGTTAATCAAATAAATTTAGTACACATGTAAGAAACAAAAAGAAGGATGATTATCGCTGAAAAATGAGGTGGTGGACCCCTGGGTTATTTGGAGGTATTTTAGGTTGTTGGAAAAATTAGGTGTTTGTTAAGAGTGTTTCTAATACTTGTAATATTGTTACTAAGTGCATTGAAGAGTGTGGTAGGATTACTTTTTCCTATGGATTTCGTTGGTTAGTAGTAGGTGACTTTAATGATATGTTGCCTAGGTAAGAAAAATTTGGTGGCAGAGGTATGGTTTCAGAAGAGCTATAGTACTTAATTAGTTTCTTAATTCTTGTGGTTTCATGGATGTTCATTCTAAGGATAGTTTTTACACTTGGACAATTGGTAATGTCTATAATTTTATCGAAGAGCATATTCTTACTAATGTTCTTAATAATATTGGATTTGACCATAAAATGTTGGTGTTGTTTCATAAAATATTTTCTTCCAAACTTAGGAAAATGTTCAAAATTGAAACTAGATGGCTTATCGATAACAATGTTATTGTTAGACTATGAGTTGGATGCATCATGGTTCTAGATGTAATATGGCTCTTAGAATTACTAATGAGGCTAATATTACTCTTGTTCCAAAAATACAATTTCCTAAAACTCTTGTCCTTTTAGATCTATTTCTCTTTGTAATATATCTCTTCCAAAATTATCTTAAGTTTTAGTTGATGGAGTTAGGCCTTTACTAGCTAATATTGTTTCAAAATCTCAGGGAGCATATGTTAGTGGTAAGCATATTCAGGAAAAACCTTTAGTTACACAAAAAAAATCTTCTATTCATCTTCCTGTTAATAAAGAATCTTATTTGTGTTTGTGTATTGGCTGGGGTAATTCTAAATCTACTCTATGTTATACGTTGCAAGAAAACATATGCGCGGAAAGATAATTTGTTATCTCTTGGGGTTAAGGAAATTTTTTTAGATCGCCAATAGCTCAATTCCTTATTATGTTATGAGAACTTTAAACTTCTTAACAATGTCTGTTCTAGTCTAAAAGATGTTTTTATGAGATTCTGGTCATCCAAGGGTGATGATAATATGGATTTTAATTGGGTTTCTAGTAATAACATGACTATTACTAGTGGTAAAAGATGTTGGTGTTTAAGTTTTATAGATTTGGAGGAATTTAACAGCTTGTTGAAGATAGCTTTTTTGTTTGTGATGTGGATCTGGATTCTTGTATTAGGAATTATTGTAATGCTTTGGTCAAAAGGTGAACTTTAATAAAAGCAATCTTTGGTTAAAAAAATTACAATATTCAACAATTTTCCTCTTTCGGTTATTAAAGTATTTTATTTTGGTTTGCGTGTTGATTGTTGTAATTCTACTGCTTTATATTAATTATATGACAACAACAAATATGCATTTTACAGGAAGTAGAAAATCCTGTGAAAAGTAATCCACAACGTTCTCGTGAAATCCACATTTTTTGCAAAGCGCGTTGCCCCTACGACGAACGCTATGATATTTTATTTTTTACAATGTTTTCGACTCCTATAGAACGTTGTTTAATAGAGTGTTTGGACCCTTGTTGAATGTATTCTATAGGCGTTTTTAAAACTTATGAATTAACATGCATATGTATTTTTGTATCTTATTAAATCAAATACCATAAATATTTTTTAACGTGATTGAAATAGTTTTTGGTTATAGATTATGTCTTGAGTAACGAAAATCTGATATAAAATGAACATATAAGTTAAATTTAAAAGTACTATGAATTCATCAATAAACTTTTGTTTTAAAACATTACAAATTTTGAAAGAAATATAATGATTTGAGATTTCTTATACCAAATATTCGATTAGGAAAATAGTAAGACCGATGTCCATAACAAATTTTCTAAGTGGACTAAGCTAGTGCAAATAGATTATTCTCCTCATTACTTAATGTTAAGTCTACTCAAATATGAGAGTTGATATTTCCAACAACTTCCTAGATACTCTGCAACCTGGAAAATTGTCTAACATTGAACTAGTTGTCTTAGTCAAGTGTAGTGAACCTTAGTTCATATATTGAGAGCCAATAAAGACTGCAATCACTCAACACCTCCTAATGTCAAATCCTACAAATCAAGGCTCAATTAGTTTTGAAATAGGCACCAGTACCTAGAACTTCACAAGGTTTTCAAACACTGTCAACTGACTCGATCTTTGTAGAAAAAATTCTATGCAAATTTATTAATCATGAATAGTATCAAATGTAATAGCCCCTCAATTGTTCGAAGTGAACTAATTTTTTTAAGCTAAATTATATGTCAGGTAATTATCAATCACTTCTAATTCCTTTCCCCCTTAATCAAATGACTAGTTCAAGATAATTTTTTTTTCATATATATTAGAACTATGAAGGTGGGCCATGACAAACAATACTCTAAGTTCTAATCCCGCTGAAGATCTTATAACCATTGCTGCCACCGATTTTAGAGTTTGGGTTATCATTTTGTTGTTTTAATTTTTCACTCAAGGTCACATCAACAACTAATTAATCGTGTATAATCATCTATTTTAATTAATTGGTTGTTAAGATTGTTAGTATTTTAATTTATCTACTAGTCATATTAATGTTTTAATCCTTTGACACAAGTTTAGTTATGATCTAGATTTTCTGGTGCTTTCACTGTTTAATGAAGGGCATTCCTAATTTTACCCAATAATTACGGTCAGTTCAATAGACACGCCAACTCTTTTTTAATGGGGATACAACTTACAAGTGCTATAAATTTGAAGATTTATTGCATGTATGGTCAATTGTGCTATACATTCGAAGATTCACCACCACCATCTGTTACATAACAATCATCTATACTAATCCCACTGTTACATAATAATCATCTATACTAATCCAATTGGAGGAATCATTTTCTCTAGAGTAAAAAAGTTGATTAGCTTGAGATGCTAAAATAAAAGGTTCCCTCACAAACTGATTTTGACCTTGGTGTAGGTTAGTTAACAAGGGTAAACAATCTTAAACTCTAACACCATTACCAATATTAGCCCAATCACACTTGAAGATTGGAAGCTAAAATTTATAATCTGACAAAATAATATCCTTTATTACCCTTTAGTAAGCAACCACATCAGTGACTTGTGAAATATCTTTCGCACTTGATCTACACATTGTTGTAGCTTTAACAGTGACACCACTATTTTGTTTAGAATTTTCAGCTTCCTTTGTGTGAAATTGATATCCATTAATGACAAAGCCAATATATTGCATTGCACTTTTACGAGAACCATTTGCAAGCCATCTCAATAAGTCTTGCTCATTTGTTGAAGATGAAGATAGATGAATCGGTTAAAGAAGCTTAAGATATGTTAGCATATTATAGTTCTAAAGGTTAATATGTCATGCTTAAAGTCTAAAGTATTGTTGGAATATAACCTTCTCTTTCAATCATGTTGTAAACATCTCTGTATGTCACTTCCACAACAGATTGCCATTCTTTTCAAGGGATCTATTGGATTGCTTCAACTCCTCCAAATGTACCCTAATAAATTATGTTTAAAGTAAGTGGACTTCAATGTTATTAATATATATGACATGTCATTTTGACTTAGTAACTTAATGTATAAATGGTTAAACCATAAACATGTTTAACACGACACAACGATGAGAACTCTCCATCAATTCATCACTCATGGTAATTGTGTTCCTTTTGATATTGGGTGCCCTTCAAGGATAACACCAATAGAAAAATATTCATTGTAGCATTGTTGATGCCCTATTTCACTTGCTTGATCTATAAACTCACTACAAAATTCCATGCACTCTTCTACAAGATAATATTCTACAATGCATCCTTCAGGTTGTGCATGGTTCCTAACGTATCTTTTAAGTATCTTCAAATATCTACAAGCGAACTACTAATTCAAACTTAATATAGTTTTCACGATCATTGTAAACATAAATTAAAATAATGAATAAAAGTTACTGTTTTAAAGGATACTCCAAAAAAATTGGAAGGACCACATAAAGTGCTTCTTTACCTAAATGTATTGGTAAGTGAATCATGATATCAAAAAAGGAATAGTGAAGTATCTTTTCAATATGCACAACGTCTCAACGAGCTCATCCTCCAAATATTGCATTTTTTAATTTCAATAACACGTTGACATAGTCTATTAAAAATTGAGCACAATTTATAAATTGCACTTCTTGGTTCTGTTGGAAGGAATCCCCTTAAAGTTGTAGCAAGCAACTGTTTAATTAGAACATGATAATCATGAGATTTTAGCCCTAATATCTTGCACTCTTTCACTGACATGCAATATCCAATATTTGAACTATACCTATATGGTAACTTGAGATTAAATAGTCTCTTGCAAAACAATTGTCTCTCATCTTTTAATAGAGAATGTTGATCCACTAGAAGATAGGTCTTATCACCCTGTTGTTGTCGATGCAAGTGATGTCTAATTCTCATGTTCTTCAACTCTAAATAAGCTTTATATCCGTCTTTCAGTTTCACAAATATTTTTTTTTAATGTGCATGACATCTAAATTATGGTGTAACGCCAACCCCTACAAAATAAAAAATATATGGCTTAATGTCAAATCTTACTATGTTGTGACAACTAGTTTGTAATTATTATATAAATTTAAAAAATAGGTACCTCCCAGTAGAGTAATTCATAAAATATTGATCTTTTCTTCCAAATGGTAGTAATTTCCTCAATCATTTTTCCTTTCTTCTCAGCACCTTTTCTAAAATCATTCATAAAAGAGCTAAGTTCTCGAACAATGGTGACTCCACTCATGACTGTAGGAGTATTATCTTTCTCTTCAGTTTCTTCAAACCAAGACTTTTTTGTCTTTAAATGATGATATGGTGGCAAAAAATGGCTATGTCCCGTATATGCATACTTCTTACTATATTTCAACCAACGTGAGTGAGTATTTATACCATAAGTAGGAAATGCCTTCTTGCCCTTTGTAGTGCATCAAACAAGATTGCCATAAGCTGAAAGGAGTCATAAATTTGCATACCATTATTCTATTGTTCTTGAAAATCCTCTATGAGTGGTTGCAAATAAATATCAATGTCATTGCCAGGTTGTTTTGAACTCGGAATCAATAATATCAACATGATATTTTCTTCCTTCATGCACAATGATGGTGATAAGTTGTATGTGATAAGCATAACTGGCCAACAACTATAGATCGTACTTAGACTCCTAAATGGGTTGATACCATCTGCTGCAAGGGCAAGTTTAAGATTTTGTGGATCGCTTGAAAAAGCTGGTCATTTATCATTCACCAAGTCCCATGCAACAGAGTCTACTAGGTGACTCATTTTCACATAATTGTTTTTATTGTAGGAATACAACCTTAAAGTTTCAGCCATTTTGGAGGCATAAACATTCTCCTAAACCTCAGGATCAGGGGAAAATAGCCTAGAACTTTTTCTAGAACACCTTTTTCTAATTTTATTTGTACGTTTATCACTTTTCCATCTTGAAGAACCACATTTCAGTCATGTCTCTTGATTTTTCATCTCTTTTCTAAATAGATAACAATCATTCACGCATGCATGAATTTTCGTATACCCCAAATAAAAATTTTTAAGAAATTTTTTCAGAGTACATGGAATTGGGTAGCACATTTTCAGGCGATAACATATCACCCAAACTCTCTAAAAGAGTATTGAAACTCTTATCAGCCCACCCACATACAACTTTTAGCTTGTAAAGAGTCACAATAGCTAATAACTTTGTCAATTTGTACGAATTAGATATAAAGGAGTCCCGGCATCATCCAATGTTTTGCTGAAGTCCTCATCTCTTCGCTCAGAATGATCCACATAGTCTTCATCATGTTCATATGTGGTTTGTATACGTTACAAGCATCATTAACCGCATCCATTTCATCATCTTCATCATACCTAATAGTTTCTTCATGATGATACCAATTTGTATATGTACGATACATATCTTTGATAATTAAATTCTCAAAAATATCATTAGGATATTGATGACTCATATTCCTACATTTCTTACAACGGTAAGGAATTTTTTCAGGATGATCTGCATTCTTTATAGTCTCTCTAATGAATTGTCTTGCTCATTGCATGTACTCGTCCGAAGCTCTATCAATTCAAAAGTAAAATCTAAGTATTTAAACTATCTTTTTCAATACTTAGATTGAACTAGAGTGAGAATTAATTTTCATTACCTGTTACAATGCATCCAATA
>QANY01006314.1:0-40211 GCA_003255025.1 Datisca glomerata
TATTTTTAAAAATAAAGTTCTTGTTGGTGGTAGAAATTTGATTGATGGTTTATAAAAATTTGATTTAGACCCAGTTATTTGACAATGGATGGTGATATTGAGATAAGGCGGAGCCTCATTAATGAGAACTCTTCCTCATTATAACTCATGAGATCGAGACATATCTCCATAGAGAGAATTAAGAAATTAGTAAATGATGAAGTTATAAGAACTCTTGACTTTACAAATTTTAGTACTTGTATGAACTACATCAAGGGAAAGCAGACCAACATGTCCGCAAAGGGTGCCAGAAGAAGTTCTGAAACTCTTGAGATCACATACACTGATATTTGTGGTATATTTACTTCTCCATGTCTAAATAGTCAAAGATATTTTATCTCATTCATTGATGACCATACTAAATTTATGTATCTCTATATTCTCTTTAATAAGAATGAAACTTTAGATGCTTTTAAAGTTTATAAAGCAAAAGTATAGAAACAATAGGAAAATAAAATTAAAATCGTAAGTTTAGACAGGGGAGAAGAGTACTATGGTAGGTACACAAAAATGAGATAAATGCTTGATCCATTTGCAAGGTTTCTTGAGCAAGAAGTTATAGTTGCTCAATATTCGATGCCCGGTACACCACAACAAAATGGTATTGTTGAAAGAAGGAATCTGACACTAATGGACATGGTAAGAAGCATGATCAACAACTCTAGTCTTTTTTTATCCTTATGGAGTGAAGCCTTGAAAACAGCAGTGTATAGGATTCCATCTACAACAATTCCAAAAACACACGTAAGGAAAATAAAAACTATGCATTGTTCATTATGAAAGGTTAACTTAGTGTACGATGGCTACCTAAAAACACAGATGATGAACTATGAAGGATGATGACAATGCCGACAATGTTTATGAAGACGGAGATGACATAGATGACGACGCAATAACATTACATTTATTCTCATGTTAGGTTGTGTTTATTGTTATTTTCTGATTTATAAATCTTTGATTTTGAAAATTCTTTTGATTTTGGAAGTTCTGAGTTAAAATTGTTTATGATTTAAGTATTAAGGGTGCCGTGATTTTTCACTGTAAGATTTTTTGGCCTGCAGTTTTATCCCGTCCCGAGCTGCGGGACATACTGCCCAGTCCTACACGTGTTTATCTCTTTCAACGGGACGGGAAGGACGATTTGTCTCATATGTGAAAGAAAACCCTAAGAACGACTCTATTGATAATTGATTTAATTCGGATAATGCGTAATTAATTCGGATAATAAGTAACTGATTCTTCTAATAGGGTCATCTTACTTTGACTCTTTGTTGTTCCCAAATTAACTAATGATGTTGAGCGTTATAAATATGTGCAGTGAAAAGGCTTACATTGACAAGGAAACCATGGAATAAAAGCCTAATAATCCCTACGACGCGGTCTAAATCTTTTCTAAGAGCTTTTTATACATAACATCAACAGCAAGTTTTACAGCATGAGGGCAAGTTTATCGTCGAAGCCAACGTGAAGGTGATGCCGATCGTGCTTGGTTTTTGTCAAGAGAAGAATGAGGGAGCTGGAGAAGAAGATGGTGAGAATGACTACACGGCTCACCTCCATTGTTGATGAAACATCCTATATCTATCATTCTTATAAAAATTTCGCCAACCCTTAAACAATTTGATTTAAAATTACATTTAAGGTATGGTTTGAATCCATGTCCTTTAAGGTATGAGTGTGAGTGTTTAATCAACTGCGTCAACTCTTAAACAATTTCAGTTAAAATGAATAATTGTGATTAGGGTCTAGCAAAATTTTTTTGGTAGACCCGGCCGAAAAATGATTTAGGACTCCTCTTTGATTTTTAATGAAATTAAGTTGTTATTTTAATTTAAACAATTTCGGTTAAAATGAATGACTACCAGTAGGGTCTAGAAATTTTTTTTTTGCTAGGCCCGTTCTAAAAAGTGAATTTTAAAGATAAAATGTTAAATTAAGATGTAACAACAATTTTTTCACTAGACCATATTTAGCACGTGACAATTTTTGTTAAATCAAATTTGTAGGCTTTGAAATCCAAATCCATTAATTAAACTTTCACAATGCACTTACCGTGTGTATTTTACATTTAGGTACACAAATTAAAAAAGAAGTGTGAGGATATATTTTGTTAATTATGTGAACAACAAGGATACAATTTACAACGGCATCAACAGACGTGTGGTGCACTAGAAAACACGGGAATTGGGATTGCACGACAAAAAGCTAGGGAAAATTTTCCGCCCACAACATGAAGCAGCACTTCCCTCGTAGAATCTACCCGAAATGTAAACCTCATTAGAGCTTCCTCCTTCCATTTATCAATGGCGGGCACTCACTGTGTTAATTTCTCCTCCCTTATACCTACAAACCAACTAATCTCCATCCGACCTAAGCCTCTTTTCGCTTCCGTTTCCGCTTCTTCAGTTCCCCCAAAACCCATCAAAAGGAAGAACTACCTGCGCCAAAAAATCCTTAAAACCCTTACTGAACCCAATCCCTTCTCCATCACTCCCTTCCTTCAGCAACAGTCTCAAACGTGCCCTATAGTTCCAATTGTTTCCCCTGATACTTTGCTTCCTCTCAACCATGAGAGCGAGCTTCCCTCCGATCATGCCCCTGCTGAATCTTGCTCTGCCATTAGCGGAGAAGGCGATGCAGGCGAAGAGTTTATCGTTTCGGAGACTCCGGACACTACCATTCAGTATAGTGGCACTGGCACTGGCATTGTTGGTAACTTTTCTTCCCGAACTGTCCTGAGATATGGTATTTATTTGATTGGGGCTTTTGTTTTTCAAACCATTTTTGCCGTTTGGGTGCTGGGAAATGAAAATTCTCGTAAGAAAGATACGGACTCAAAGGGCCTTGGTTCGGGTAATAATACGGCAAGTCAAACTGATCTTCTGTTGAATGGAAATGATTATCTTTTGCTTGGAAATTCCAGTTCCAAATCAAGCAAGTTACTGTATTTGGACGATTTAGTATTTAAAGAAAAAATCGAGGAAATTAGGGCCATGGCAAGGGCAGCACGGGAGACTGAGCGAAAACAAGCATCAAAAGATGTTGGGGATAGTGACATTGAAGATGGGAGTACAATGTCTAGGACTAGAATCGGTATTGAGAAAGAAGTCGACGCACGATTGATTAAGTTGCAGAAGAGGTTGAGTTCTACTAGGGAGAAGTTACCAGAGTCCTATGTAACTCACTTGTCCAAGTCCGGGAAAGTTGATGGAGTTAATAGAGATGGTTCAGATGCGAAAGAGGGGAAAGGAACATTGACGTTTAAGAAAAAGCTCAAATCCCGAAGCTTATCAACTGAGCTGAAAAAGAGCCCTAAGGGATTTCGAGGTCCGGAAAAGGACAGTGCATCTAAGAGGAAAACGGCTGGTTCGAAGGGTACACCTACAAAAACAGTGGACAGGGGCAATGTTCTAAATGATGGATCAAAATCATCAGATCAAGAAAAGCAGGTTGATGATGATATGCGAGAAAGTTTTTCTCGGTCTTTGAAGGAAGATGATGGGAAGAAGTTGAATGCTGGATCAGAAAAGGCAAATACAGAACAAAGTAATGGTAATGCTTTTGATTTACTTGTAGAAAGCTTATGTTATTTTTAGGCGGTGTTGAATGAAATTCTTGTTGCCGTTATGTTAGATATTGGTTCAGCAGTTATTTTACTGTAGGAGTCTCATCCTTCTCGGTTTGCTGTCTCTTACTTAGGAAAAGAATGTATCTGTGTTTAATGACATAATATTTTTTATATATCAAAATTATCACTGCAAAATTATGGTTAGAAGTTTAATATTTACGTAACTGAAGGAAAAAACCGAGGCACATAGAGTAGTTATCTTCTGCTTTTATAAGCAGGGTACTTGCCTTTTGTCTTCTACTATAAAACATTGTACGATTATGTTCTATAGTACCTCTTCAAGTTATTGTTTTTAAATTTTTAGGTGTTCTTCAGGAAGCGCCTTCGGTTGAAGTGAAGTCACAAATATCAGGAGAATTGCAGACACACAACCCCCAAAACTTTATGAAAGAAAACAAGAATCTTCCGGCGTCATCGGATAAGCCTCCTATATTCACTTTAAGTGGTAGTTCAGCTGGAAATAAATCAGTCGCTCTTAATGCTAAGGAGAAGCAAACAACTACTGATACTGGTTATTGGTGGTTGAATCTCCCTTATGTTCTGGTGAGTAAATGATACATGGAAAATAAAAGCGCCCTCTTTTAGCAGAGTAATAATGGGTATGTTTGATGGATATGAATTTTAATAAACTAATTTATGTTGCTCTAGACCATAGAAGATATTTGGTATGATATTCGACATCTGTTGTTCACCAACATAAATGGAAATCATGCTGACTGCATATCAGAAAACTTAGAGATGTATATTGTTTCCTATTTCGCTTTCGTTATTGCTAAAGTACAAAGTTTAAGAGATCCTTTGACACTCTATCAGGTGCTTTACTGTTATTATGAAGCTTCATGGTCGTGTAAAACTTGTAGATGTTTGGATGCCAATATTTGGTTTGAACTTCACTATCAAAAGAAAAATCTCTCTCCTGATTTAGCTTACCCTTACTCTAGTCTAATAATTTATCTTTCTTCTTATGCATTAAGGTATGTCGTCACTTGAACACTACATGCTAACACCTCCTTGGGAAATATCTACTGATTTCAGCCGCATGGCCACCAGCAATGCAAATAAACATTAAATTAGCACTTATTCTTGGTGTGAGTTGTGAAGCTACTATAGCATGAAGATCACACTTCTTTTAGAAGGCCAAAAAAGAAAAGAAAAAAAACACATAATTCATTTCACTTTTTATGACCATTTTAGTGGCCAGTTAATGATGCTCTGGAGTTGAGCATCATATTCTGTGTATGAAATTGGAAATGTACATTTTTGGTCGGTGACTTTTAACATGTGTGTGTACATATATGAGCAGGTTATTTTTATGCTTAGAGGTTCTGACCGTGAAGGACAAGGAGGACTTTATACCTTAAAGATCCCCTCTCAAGCACAGGATGAGAAGGATACTTCCTATACTGTTGCTTTTGAGGACCGCACTGATGCCAATAACTTCTGTTATCTCTTGGAGTCTTTTTTTGAAGACCTTGGTGATTTCAGTGCTGACATTGTTCCTTTGACTAGAAAGGTAGAAATCTATACTTGATTTGTGTCTTTCAGAATAGTTGAATCTGTTTCCTGCACATTTTACATACAATAAATTCACTAGCTTTATGGATAAACCAGTAAAATTGAAGAAACTCCCTATTCCTTTATGGCGTTGTATTTCTATGCCGAGTAGAATTTGTGGGGTCTGCCAAATTTTATTTCCGTCTTATGCTGTAGTTAAAAATTAGACATCTCATTTTTATTTACTGTAATAAAGTAGTCAGATCTGTATTGAGAAAAAGAAAACTTCAATTTTTCTCAGGAACTTCATGAGACAGTAAATACAGGTACCAGGATGCTAATTGTCGTGAAGAAAGGGCAGCTTCAGCTTTATGCTGGGCAACCATTTGCTGATGTCGAGATGGCTTTACATGCTTTGGTTGAGCAAAATCAATGCTAAGGCCTTAGCCTAAGTCTTAAACTCAAGACGGGAGACCAGAGGTATTGTTGAGCGTTGGGCTTGATCACTCAAGTTCTTGCAAGAAGTATCTGGTGAGACCCACACTCACACTCCCTCCTTAGATGCGTATTTTGGCGTAGAGTGTGTGTATATGCAAGCAACTTAGTATTTTGAAGGTTTGATTGACAATTCATTCAAGTAGTTGATTATAGCAAGAGCCAAGATTCGAAGCTTTGGAAAGAAGTGCAGTTATATATTTTGTTCATAACCTGGTCTTCTTCAACTTAGATTATTTCTAGTCAATGGTAATCAAGATCTTCTAAACTTGATTGCTGTCAGAGAGCAAACATGCTTGTACCTTACCTCAAATTTTGACAGAACGGGTCAGAGGATGTATATAAGATTTTTTTTGGTGTCATAGGAACTGAGTTCATTTCAACTGATGGAAACATTTTGAAAACATTAAAACTAAAAAAACCATAGATTTCTAAATGCCAAGTTTTTCAAACTAAAAATTAAGGCTACCAATTAACATAATGTATCCACATCAATTTGTAGTGGATGAGATACGTAGTAAAAGTTCGAAATAGGTTAATTAATACGCGTAAATAATGAGGTTAAATGTGTAATATGGGGGTTAGATATTGCATAATATTCATAATATATCAACTAAATTGGCAAAAACAGAATTTTATTGTATATGTAGTATGAAAATGCAAAAAGGGTGATGAAAAAATGTGCTCGGTATTCATTTATGACATTTTTAGGGTAAAATCACATATATACAATGTAGTTTTGCTAAATATTGTATATATTTTTTATATTCTCACCTAAAGTTAAAAAGAAACATGCTAAATTGTAGATACTGCCATAACATGTCAATAAGTCTGGTGATACATTATTCATTAATATACCATGAAAAATAAAATTAAAATTTGATAACCAAGTCTTTTACACTTACAAATTCATGGGGTCATGGGGAGTCACCTCTACTTCTATCTTCTAGAATTTATTACTTTGTCTCATAAAAACATAGAACACTATAAAATTTGGAGTATGTAATGGATGTACTCTAAATTCACATATTTTAGTAATAGTGTTCTATGTTTATAAAATAAGATTACTAACCCTCCTGTAATAAATATCTATATAATAGATCTATTTTATTAGGATCTCAATAGAAGACGGTCTATTCATTTTATATTTGCTGATCATGGATAGTGAAGATCTCAACAAAAACATCTTAATGTGAAAAAAATCAGTGGAGCTATTTATTGGCGGCTAAATCTCGATGGTGAGACTAGGCCAAAAATATTTCTGCTCTACTCCACTCTCTACACATGCAATGAGGGAAGATAAAGTATGAGACCAAGGAAAGGGGGGTGGTCTTCTTTTTACCCCTCCGAAGCTTAAGTCATAAGGGTTGAATGACATCAACATAGAGAAATAGTTGGAAGTTGTTGCGTATCTCTTCAAGTGCATTTACTAGGATATTTATAATGGGAAGCTGGTCTCAAGGCTGGGTTGGTCTCCGTACTGCAGGCCTCCCCTCCAATAGGGTGCCTCCTCGGATCAACCCCGGGCTTTGGGCTTCTCTGATTGGCTTGATGAAGTACTAGGTAATATGTGATGATCTCTTATGTTAGGACAGCCTGTCATCATACCCCTCAATGTATTTCATCGGCCTCCATTGGACCGGCCATATTAAATGGTTATGATGATACTCTGCTGGGCACAGGTTGACTGACTTCTTGGATGTTGGGCTTCATGCATTTTCTCATTTTCTCATTCTCCCATCTCTGATTGGTCTAGGCGTATTAAATGCATTCGATGACACCCTGTAAACTTCTTCCTTAATCTAGGTGCCGTTGAACTAAGGTGGAAGATTTTCGCCCATATTTCCTCCTCTCTATTGGGATTTTGTCAAAACACAAGTCGATTAATCCGAACACCTTCTGCGGTCCTCCAGGTTCCTTAGACACTTAATCAGATGGAGGGTACCTTTCTTGGCCTCTGGTGTCCTCGAGCTCTAGGCCTCGGGCGACCCCGAGGTTGAGGGGGGCCTCGGTCATCCCCGAGGTCGAGGGGGACATTGGGTGATCCCGAGGTCTAGGCCTCGAGTGACCCCGAGGTTGAGGGGAACCTTGGGTGACCCCCGAGGTTCAGGTCTTTGGTGTCCCTGCGATTCAAGTCTCGGATGACCTCTCAAAAGCAAGGTACCTTTCTTGGCCTCTGGTGTCCTCGAGCTCTAGGCCTCGGGCGACCCTGAGGTCGAGGGGGACCTCAGTCATCCCTGAGGTCGAGGGGGACATCGGGTGATCCCGAGGTCTAGGCCTCGAGTGACCCCAAGGTCGAGGGGAACCTTAGGTGACCCCCGAGGTTCAGGTCTTGGGTGCCCCTGGGATTCAAGTCTTGGATGACCTCTAACGTATCTGAACAAGAATAATTTCGTATGACACATGGCAAGTTCTAGATCGAAGACTCCATGAAGATAAGATAGAGCGACAACCGACCAATAAGACAAAAGTACATGGATTGCTGATGTGGCAATCCAAAGAGAAGTTAATCAAGATCATTGGATTGATTAGACGGTCTAAATTCACTTGATTGTTATTGTTGATAAGCTAGATCTCAGGAAATATTCTGTTGATCTTATTTTAGATAGAATTAGATAAGCTGTATCAGATTCTATATAACTGATTGAACACCTATAAATAGAGGCAAGATGTAACCCCAAAGGAGGGACAACACATGAGAACAACTCTCAACACTCACTAGTCTTGTAAACCCTTTCTCCATAATGAAATATATCAAAATCTCCCCGTGATTTTTCTTCCCTTTAAGGGTCTTCCACGTAAATCATAGTGTCATTATTTTATCTCTCTCTAAATTATTCTCTTGATTATCATATTATGATGTAAGAAATTCATGACCGATTCTCAAAGACGGTGGATTTTTTCCTTTATATTTGGTGCTTTCATTGAGAGCAATAGAAAAACTCAAGAAATCCCTTCCCATAACGCTCAAAACTAAATCAAATGGCCCCCTCGACAACTGAAGCGGAAGTGGAAACGAAAGAAAAAATGGAAACGGAAACCGAACCAGAAGCAGGAACGGAAAATCCAGCAATAAAGAAACTCAAAACAGAAGCAGAAACGAAAATGACTACAAAACCAAAAAGCAGAAGCGAAGAGTGGTAAACTCATTCATATTCATTTAAAATATTTCTTTTGTACAATTATTATTTATAAAAAAAATATTAACGCTATTCGTGGAATCGAATCTGAAAAATTGTGGTAATGGTCGCTGTTGTTGTGAGGGGCAACATCGTCACCATGGAAATGTCGCTACTGAGGAAGTTAAAAAAATCAGGGCGGATATTAAAAGAAAAGCTCAGAAAGTTCAGATCAGAAGAGCGTAGATCAGAAGAGCTCTGAAAGCTCAGACCAGAAGAGCCCATAGAGCTCAGACCAGACGAGCTTATAAATCTCAAACTAGAAGAGTTCATAAAGTTCATAACAGAAGAGCTCAGAAAGCGCGGAACATGAGAACTCATCAAGTTCACATCAGATCAACTCAGAAAACTCAGATAAGAAAAGTTGAAATCAGAGTTTCAGAACAAAATAGTTGAAGTCAGAGCTTCAGAACATAAAAGTAGAAGTAAAAAATTCAGAACAGAGAAGTTTCAGCGCTTCGCAAAATAAAAAGAACTCCAGAAGAGAATTTCATTTGAAAAGAAAAAGAATGGATAAAAAAAGAATTCCAGGGCAGAAATTTCAGGAGAAAAGAAGAGCACAGAAAATCACGATCACTTTAGTCAAGAAAGTCGCAACTTCAGAACGGGAAACGTCAAGAACGGGAAACATTATGGCAACGACAACAGAAACTTCGTGGCAACGACAATTGAAAAGTCATGGCAACGGGAATGAGAACGACAATGGGTACGATACTAGAAACGGGAGCGTAATGGAAGCTGAAACGAAAGCAGCATGGCAACGGAACTAGAAGTGAAAAATGAAAGTAAAGGATAAAGAAACAACATTAACGGAAAATAGAAGCCCCATACCGAAAGTTCCAAAGGTGAAAATCTCGCAAACCGAAACCAAGAATGAAAGGGGCATGAAGGGAAAGTGAAAAAAAATGACATTTACAAAAACACATTGAAGTCAAAGCTAAGTATTCACTTTTTATTTACTTTGCTTCTCTTAAATATGTTGTTTTATCCATTAAAAATGTGAATTTATTATTTGATGCATAATCTAAAAAATTTAAGTGCATATGATCATGCTTAACACGTGTTAGCGTAAATCACATTTATAATGCTTGGATCGGCTAGTACACTCATATTGATAGCTCAACCAAATAAACAGTAGCATGACATTATCTCCTAATCGAGCATCATGAAAATAATCTATTATGTCATGTCTAAATTGATTTGAGTTATTACACATTATCAAACCGAAATATCTTTTTTTGAGATCATGCATCTAACTCGAGACACTAAAAATAACGTATTTAACTCAGCCAACTTAACGCTCGATCATCTTACCAGAGTGGTCTTTGACGTGGAAACCATTACATATGAAATCAGATTTGGTGTTTAAACTGAACAGAACGAAAGAGAACTATACTGCAGATCATATATCGTTTGAAAGATACGGAAATTAGCTTCTTGAGGAATTTCGTGGAACTCAATTTGAAACTTCGAGGTAAAAGTTATGGCAGTTTTCATACAAGCTGTTCAGAAATGAAGATTATGTAGAATAGTAAATTTCAGAAATTATACTGTGTCAATTGGGAGCTAACCACATGGAGAATCATATATTATTATGAAAATATAAAATTCTACTTCCTGGAGAATTTTACGAAATTGATTTTGGAGCTCACAACAAAAAGTTATGATGATTTTCGTGAAGGCTGTTTGAGAAAGCAGAATTTATGGAATGGTCAAATTCAGAAATTAAACTGAATTTAGTAAGAGTCAATTACACGGGAAATCTTATATCAGCGGAAAGATACGGAAATCTACCTCATGAAGAATTTTACGGAAATCAATTTGGAACTCCCGATCAAAAGCTATGGTAATTGTTGTTGGTGCCATTCAGGAAAGTAAACCTATAAGCGCTTTTCAAGTTTAATTTTTAGACTGTATCAATTTATATATTATTATATTGCAAATAATATATCGTTAAAAATATATAGATGTCTACTTCTTGAAAAATTTTGCAGAACTTGATTTGGAGTTCTTGAGAAAATATTATAACAATTCTCGTGGAGGCTACTCAGGAAAATAGATTATGCAGAATCTTGAATTCAGAAATTAAACTGCATTTACTAGAGGCCAACTACATGATGAATCTTATAGCAACTGAAAGATACGGAAATCTACATTACGAAGAATTTTACGGAAATCAATTTGAAGCTCCCGATCAAAATCTATGTTTATTTTTGTTGGTGCCGTTCAAGAAAGTAAACCTATAAACGCTTTTCAAGTTAATTTTTTAGACTATATCAATTTATATATTATTACATACCAAATAATATATCGTGAGAAATATATAGATGTCTACTTCTTGAAGAATTTTAAAGAACTTGATTTTGAGTTCTTGAGAAAATATTATGATAATTCTGATGGAGGCTACTCACGAAAATAGATTATGCATAACCTTGAATTCGGAAATTAAACTACATTTACTGGGGGCCAACTACATGACGAGTCTTATATCAATGGAAAGATACGAAAATCTAATTTGTGAAGAATTTTACGGAAATCAATTTGAAGCTCTCAAACAAAAGTTATGGCAGCTCTCGTTGGTGCTATTCGGGAAAAACAAGATTTGGAGCTCTCGAGTAAAATGACAATTTTTGTGAAGGCTGTTCAAGAAAGCAGAATATGCAGAATGGTCAATTTTTGAAATTAAACTGCATTTTCTGGAAGCCAACAACACGGTGAACCTTACATCATCAGAAAGATACAAAAGTCTACTTATTGGAGAATTTTACGGAATTCAATTTGAAGATTTTGATCAAAAGTTACAAATTTTGCAGAACTTGATTCGGACCTCCCGAACGAGAGTTATGAAAATTTTCATGAAGGCTGTTCAGGAAAGCTTATTACGCGGAACAGTCAAATTCGTTAATTAAGCTGTATCGACTGGGATCCAATTACATGGCGAATTATATATCATCAGAAGCATATGAAAATCAACTTCTTGAAGAATTGCATGGAATTCAATTTGGAACTTTCAATCAAAACTAATGGCATGATAATGTGTAGACTGCTTACAAAACAAATATTTGGCATTAACTTTCTCTCTCCTTCAACAATGAAAATAAGGGCGTAAATCATTGGGAGGGGTAATTCGTAAGTCCTACTCTCAGAAGGAGCTAAGGGTGTAAGTCTTTGGGAGTGGTAGTTCATAAGTCCTACTCTCAAAAGGAACTAAGGGCGTAAGTTTTTAGGAGGGGTAGTTCATAAGTCCTACTCTCAGAAGGAACTAAGAGCGTAAGTCCTTGAAAGGGACAATTTATAAGTCCTACTCTCAGAATGAACTAAGAGCATAAGTCCTTGGGATGGGCAATTCATAAGTCATACTCTCAGAAGGAGATAAGGGCGTAAGTTCTTGCGATGGGCAATTCATAAGTCATACTCTCAGAAGAAGCTAAGGGTGTAAGTCCTTGAGATGGGCAATTCATAAGTTCTACTCTTAGAAGGAACTAAGGGCGTAAGTCCTTGGGAGGGGCAATTCATAAGTCCTACTCTCAGAAGGAACTAAGGGCGTAAGCCCTTGGAAGGGGCAGTTCATAAGTCCTACTCTCAGAAGGAAGTCAAAACGGGGTCATGGTTCCACTAAATGAGCCTAAGTCCTTGGGAGCGTCTAAGTACACCATTCTCAGAAGGAAATCAAGATGGGGCCATGGTTCTTTATTTGAACCTAAGTCCTTGGAAGTAGACAGTTCGTGGGACATTCTCCCAGAATGCAGAAAATGTAAACATGGCCATGGTTCTTTATTTAAAGCTAAGTCCTCATTTCAAAAGAAATTGACAACACATAAGTCATACTCTCAAAAGGAACTGAAACACAAGTCACGATGGAAAAAGGATGAGAACAGAGCAAAGAGAATGGACAAACTAAAAAAAGAGTAAAAACCTTCAGCTCATTAAAGAAACGCAGAGAAAAGAAGAGCGGGAGAACAAAAAATGAAATGTCTTCAGAACAGAAAAAGAAATGTCTTTAGAATGGGAAAGTCTGAAGAACGGAAAAAGAAATGTCTTTAGAACGGAAAAGGAAATATCTTCAGAATGGGAAAATCTGGAGATGGGAAAAGGAAATGTTTTCAGAATGGAAAAGGAAACATCTTCAGAACGGGAAGTGTGGAGATGGGAAAAGAAAATGTCTTCAGAACACGGAAAAGGAAATGTCCTGAGAATGGGAAAATCTTCAGAACTTCAGAAAAGAGTTGAGGAAAGAACTTTGGGAAAGAATAAAAGTTGAGGAAATAACTTCAGAAAAGAAAAGAAGTTGAGGAAAGAACTTCAGAAGTGAAAGGAGTTGAGGAAAAAACTTCAGAAAAGAAGTTGAGGAAATAACTTCAAGAAAGAAAAGAAGTTGAGAAAAGAACTTAAGAGCATAAAAGAAAAGTAATTGAGGAAATAACTTCAAAGTTGAGAAAATAAAAGCTCAGTAAAGAAAAACTGAGTAAAGAAAAAGTTAGTAAAGAAAAGTCAAGGAAGGCTAGGAAGAAGGGAAAAAGAAGCGAGAAAAGAAAGGAAAAGAAGTGAGAAAAGGAAGGAAAAAAAGAGGAAGAAAATAAAGGAAACATGAAAGACTCTATCGATGAACTGGTAATAAATCAAAACAGGGCCACGATTTCGCGGAAGGAGCCAAAGTCCTTGGGAGTGTCTACGGACGTCGTTCTCAAAAGAAAATAAAAATGAGTAATTCATTCTCTCAGAACGAAGACGGGGCCATGGTTCTTTATTTGAACATAAGTCCTTGAAAAAGAAGTACAACAAAAAGAGAGTTTAATAGAAGAAAATTGCATAAACAGAGTATTAACATTGATTGAAGCTGAAGTACAGAGGAAAAATACAAAACAAGAGAAGGAAAAAGAAAAACAAGGAAACGGGAGAAATTCAATCAATGGAAGTGGGACATCAAACTCAAACTCCTGCAATGAAATTATGAAATGATACACTCATTCCTTACTCATTTCAATAAATTATTATGTTATTGTTCTTGTACAACATTCTTGTCACAGATCTTAATGTATGGGAGAAGGAAAAGAAAAATGAAGAAACGGGATAAACTCTATCAATGAGCCCGTATTGAAGAAAAAGAGGAAACTCTATCAATGAGCTTGTAGCAAAAGGAAACTGGAGGAACTCCACAATCAGTAGCTGTTCTAAAAAAAAGAGTAGAAGTCATATTCAAACAAACCAGTACCTGTGAACGGAAAAAAGTGACAAACGGAAAAAGAACTACAAATAAAGGAAAAAGAAAAATTGCTATGTCTGGAAGAAAGGAAAAATTACAAAAAGATACAAGAGAATATGGTTACATTAGGGACAACATCTTCAACAGAAGGGTAAGCACCGCATCCTCAATGAGAAGATTAACAATGACATGTTAAATAGTTGCTTGGAAAATTTGTTTTGTGTGTTCTAACATAAAGGTAAGTAACGGCTATTAAACTTGAGCACAAGGATGGGAAGCGACGAAAAAAATGACTAGCGAGTGTCAAAACGTCAGAATAGAATCCGAAGCGTCGAAGCAGACCCCCTAGTGAGAACGAAACCGAACGCCAGATCAGACCTTTTAGCAAAGATGGAAACCAAGCTCCATATCAGATTTTTAAGCAATAGCAGAAATCAAGCTCCAGATCAGATCTTGTAGCGAAAACAGAATTTGAAGCTCCAGATCAGATCTTGTAGCGAAAACAGAATTTGAAGCTCCAGACAAGACCCTCTAGCCAAAACGGAATCGAGCTCCAAACCAGACCCCCTAGCGAGAACGAAATCGGGCGCTAGATCAGACCTCTTGGAGAAGATAGAAATCCAGCGCTAGATTAGACCTCTTAGCGAAGATGGAAACTGAGCACCAGATCAGATTTTTATCGGGAGTAAAGACCGAAGTGCCAAATTAGGCTTTTAACGAAAATGGAAATTAGAGAGCCAAGTCATATTCTTAGTGAGAACGAGAAATAAAAATGTTGGAACATACCATTATGAGAACAAGATAATGAAATAAAAGAAAGCACATTCAACCCTCAAACGCACGTCAGTCGGTAAAGCAACTCTCTATAATTGTTGATAGCTTCTGCAGATATTATTATTGCAGGTCCCAATGAATCTAATGTAAAGGATCAAGGAATCGAATCATTACACCTGAATGAAGAAAGACTTCATCAAGTGGAATGGGGCAAATGAACATGAATAATTTCACATGACACGTGGGAATATCTATATCAAAGACTCCATGAAGAGAAGATATAGCGACAACTGACCAATCATACGAAAGTACATGGATTGCTGATGCGGTAATCTAAAGAGAAGCTAATCAAGATCATTGGATTGATCAGACGGTCTAGTTTCACTTGGTTGTTATTGTTGATAAACTAGATCTCAAAAAATATTCAGTTGATCCTATTTGCAGATAGAATTAGATAAGCTGTATCAGATTCTATGTAACAAATTGCAAGCCTATAAATGAGGCAAGATGTAACCCCAAAGGAGAGACAACACAGGAGAACAACTCTCAACACTCATTAGCCTTGTAAACTCTTTCTCCATAATGAAATACGATCAAAATCTCCCCGTGATTTTTCTTCCCTTTAATGGTTTTCCATGTAAATCATGGTGTCATTATTTTCTCTCTCTCTAAGAAATTCATGGCCGATTCTCAAAGATGGTGAATTGTTTCCTTTACAATATCCTTAAAGGTCTCTTTTAGATATCCAAAAAATGGGTATAACACTTGTCCCCCAACTCGTCGATGTCCATAATATCCCTGGACTCGAGGAGTTTAGCTAATTTTTTCATGTTGATATGACACGACTGTCCTAAGTTATCCATAGGCTAAGTGAAATGACATGTACTTTATTGTATGGGTCATAATGGTCACATTGCCCGAGGTGATCTAAGCCTTCGACCCAAGGGTTCTTTGGATGGCTAGGATAAACCTTGGATGTTTATAAATAGGTGTCTCTTCACCTCCTAATTTTCACTCTTTCCTTTCTCCTCCATTTGGTGCAAGGTATCTTTCTCTCTCTCTCTCTCTCTCTCTCATTTCCTTGGTATTCTTCTCTCTCTTTTCTTTTCCTTTTGTCTTGTTGTTTATGTTCCATAGAGTAGAGCTAGGAGGAGTAAGGGGTGGTTGCAGGTCGGGACCTCCGATGTCCCCGAGGTCGGTGCCTCAGGCATACCCGAGGCCACCCCCGAGGCCATCCTTGAGACCGTGGCCTCGGGTGCTCCCGAGGCCTCATCCTTGGGTGTCAGCGAGACCCCGATCTTGGGTGTTCCTAGGGTCTCAGCGGCTGGCGTGGTCGTCTCACCGGGGTCATGCCCTTATTACCCTCTATTTTTTGTACTGTTATGTCCATTTATCTCTACATTGCATGACATCGAAATCAAGGACCGTTGGTTTTTTGCTGGTGGCGAGTGGGCCAAACGAGCAGGGTCCTCTCTCAATGAGTCATGGGAGGTTCTTTGTAGGTTTACTCCCACGTATCTTGTGCTTACTCCTGGCGAGAGCCCATTTTATTCCAATTTAACATATTTATACATATATACAAATATGTACTTAGTAACTGTTGGAGTTATTCCTTATGTTTTTGTGATTGCATGGATGAAAGGCTACAACCCTAAGTTAAATGGCGCGATGCTGAAGATGATCAAATCGACATTCCAGATTCCGTCGGAGAGGCGAAAGTATTCAGACCTCCTAAACGAGCATAACCTAGTCAAAATGAAGTTGTCGTTGACCGCCGTTGTCCATATGCCTCGGGGTATAATTTTAACATTTAGTAAATAACTTATTCATGGATTTCATTTTTTTATGTCTTTACATATGAATTTTTAGTAACTTATGCATGTGTTTGTTTTCTCAGGTGGATCTAAGACCAAGAAGCTGGCCAATGTATCTAAGAAGAGGAAGAGAGAAAAGGTTAGGGATTTTTCCCCTACGTCAAAAAGTGGGGGCCATTCTGGAGGGTCCTCTCATGCCCCCAGCAGACCGAAAATACTCCTGATGGCGCTGGCTACTCATCTCACGCCCCTCGACGGGTAGACAACACCCTTGATGGCCATGGTGGGTCACCCTTCTCCCCTCAGCCTGCAGTTATAGATTTTAGTAGCTTTGCAAGACCTTCACGTGGCTTTTCTTCACCTCCTCAGGTCACCCACATAGAGTATATTGAGCCTTGACCAAATTTTTATCCGAAGAAGGTGAGGGTGGAGGGAGATGGCATGGATCAACTTAGAGAACTCGACGAGTGTCTTGACACATTCTCCTCCGGATCTAGACTCTATACCACCCTCGTCAAGGCATACCTAACATCTCTTTATGAGAATGAGAGTGACATTATCCCGCAGGATCTCGGGGAAGAGTTACTTGATGCTGTTTCAGGCCCTAATGTCGACTGTTCATCCTGAGGTTGTTCCTAGTGTCCAAGCATCCCATGATGAGATAGCCATTGATGACGATGTGACATTTTATTCGGGAGGGGGGGTCCTGGTGTTATAGGGTGGAATGTTCTGGTAGAAGTCGTGGTGTTGGTGGAGTTGACCCAGCCTTCGGGGGTCTCCCTGATGTTGGTGGAGGTACCAGGAGGTGTCAATGGGCACTTGTACTCTTATTTATGATATCAAAGGCTTTGGGTGTCTGTAGGAGATGCTACCTTTGATGAGAGTGCTGACTCCTTTGGGAGTAAGGAACTCCCTGGGGTGATTATTTCTGGTAGCAACGACCACAATGACGGCATGAGCCATGAGTTCCTCATTAGGATGGGGGTTGACATGGAGACGTTTTTAGAGAGGTACATTAGCGATTCACAGTTGACAGGGCCTTAGGGCTATTAGAGTTGAGAGACCAATGTCTCTCTTCCATTAGTGTTGCTGCCTCCACAAAGGTTGATCTCTATATTCTTTCTTTATTTTCTTAGTTTAATTTGTCTTTATTAAGGTTTACTGGCTGATCTTTATCTCAGGTATCTATGACGTGTGCTCTGTTGGAGCATCGCGAGGCTCAACTCAAGGCTGGCCTTGATACTACCCGTGTTTCAGCCAAGCGAGTTGAGGAAGATATTTCATTTTTCATCAAAGAAAATGAGTCGATCAAGTCTCAGATTAGGGACCTCAACAATGAGCTGGGGAGTCGCGGCACAGGGACATCTGATGAGATCTTTCGTTTGGAGGCATAGTTGGAGGTAGTCCGCTGCGAGCATGCAATGGAGTTAAAGGTTGCACAACACCTGCATGTCGAGGCCACTTTGCGCTTGACTGGGGAGTTGAAGGCCACGCAATGCCTACATGCCCAAATGGTTCGGGAGCTCGATGATTGTCATATTGCGTGAGATGCATATAGTGCTGACTTGAGTTCTGCCTTGGCTAAGGTTGAGGCTTATCGCTTACAGGTATAAGAGATAAATATGAACCTTCAGAAAGTTACTACTAGGTCATAGCGCAGTAGGTGGAAATGTATAAGCTCAAGAACACTTCCAGAACCTGCAGCGTGAGATCCTCCCTGTTAGGCATGCACTTATAGAGGCTAGGGATAAACAAGCCTTGGCACAATCTAGCCAGGGTAGAAGATACTTTAGCCAAAGCCCAAGATGATGTTAAAAGCTCAAAAGATGAGCTTGCTAGGGTGTAGGTTTAGTTATCACAGGCTAGGTTTGAGGTTATATATGCTCAGAGGTGTGCCGAGGCAGCTCAATGAAATCTGACTTTGTTTCAATCAACCATGGTTGATGATTATTTGAAGATTTTGGTGCCGGTGTAGCCATGATAAAGAGGTTGGTTTTGGACCCTTACCCCTCTTTAGATCTTAGTTTCCTCCCGAGAGTGTCTGTCATCTCTCCTCCTCATCCTCCCCCGGCTTGATCTTTAGTAAACACTTGTTTGGTTGTTGTTTTTTTTGGTAATATATAATGGTAATGGAACATATGAGAATATATAAATGGAACATATGATGTTTGCTGACTTTTATGAATATCAATTGTAATTTTGTTCTTTACGCATTGATTTTTCACTTCATATATTAGGGTCTTAGTAATGACCCTTCCTGCCCCCTAGCATGGACCGTTGATATAGCCGGTTCAGGCTAAAATGTGTTGATAAGTCACGGGGTTAGGCCTGACGGCTTCTTAGGTTCACTTCGACCTTGAAGAGCCTAATGATATTGTCGACCTTAGCTGTGAGGTACAATCTATTGGCCCTTGAGTTCACTTCGGCCTTGAAGAGCCCAATGATATTGTTGACCTCAACTGTGAGGTACAAGTTATTGGCCCTTGGGTTCATTTCGATCTTGAGGATCCCAGGGGTTGTATTGGTAATGACCGTGGGGTACGGCCTAAGAGTTTAAGAATTATCATGACTGTGTGGTACGGTTTATTGGCCATTGGGTCCACTTTTACTTTGAAGAGCCCAAGGGTCTTAGTTGTCTTGACTGTGAGGTTCGGTCTAAGTGTTTAAGAATTATCATGACCGTGGGGTATTATTTGTTGGCCCTCGAGTTTGCTTCTACTTTGAAGAGCCCGGGGGTCTTAGTTGCCTTGACCGTGGGGTTCGGCCTAAATGTATAAGAATTATCATGGATAGTAAAAAAATGGCCATACTTAGGGTCTTTTATTCATATTTTAGCCATACATTCATGTCTTGAAATCATACATCTACTTAAGGGTAATACACTTTCAAGTGTTCTGCATTCCATGGGTGTTTGATTATGTTCCCCCAACGATCTTCTAACTCGTTGGTTCGGGGCCCAAGTGCTCGGACAACCTAATAAGGTCCCTCCCAGTTGGGGCTAAGGGGTCCCTTAACATGATCAGGCCCAAACTATGCTTTTCATAGACGAGGTCATTTACCTTGAACGACCTTACCTTTACTCGTAAGTTGTAATGACGGGTCACCGTCTACTTATATGCTAACGTCATTAGTCGAGCTTATTCCCGATGTTCTTCAATTCGGTCGAGTTGGACTCTAGAGGCTTCTTCATTCACCTCCTTATCATATGAGCACTGCCTTTTCGTGGGCAGCCCAATTTCTACAGGGACTATTATTTCCATCCCAAAGGTAAGAGAGAAAAGGGTCTCTCCCGTCAACCCTGAAGCTGTGGTTCGGTAAGACCACATGACCCCAGCAAGTTATTTTGGCAATTCTCCTTTCAAGTCTTGGAGCCTCACCTTCAGGGTGTGCTTGATAATTTTATTGATGACCTTCACTTGTCCATTAGCCTGAGGATGAGCCGGGGAAGACTTGATGTGCTTCTTGATGCCAAAGCCATCACAAAATTCCTCAAAACCTTCCACTATGAACTGTTTCTTGTCATCTGTCACTATAGTATGAGGAATGCCAAATCTGCATAAAATATTTTTCACACAAAACAATCATCTTTTGTTCTATAATTGTCGTCAACGGCTCAGTCTCAGTCCACTTGGTGAAATAGTCCACAACTACTATGGTTAATTTCACTTTCCATTTGCCCATTGGGAGTGGGGGCTATGAGTTCGTTCCCCTACTACGAAAAAGGCCATGGACTAATCACGGACGTAAGCTCATGTGGGAGCTGTTGATGGTAAGAGGTGAATTTCTGGTAATGATCACATCTTCTCGCGAATTCCTTTGCATCTCTTTTCATAGTAGGCCAGTAATAGCCCTGCCTAATTAGTTTGTGTGCCAGAGTTTGCCCTCCTAGATGGTTTCCGCATGTGCCCTCATGCATCTCTTTCATGACATAGTCAGTCTCCGCCTTTCTCAAGCACCTTAGGTATGGTAGTGCAAAGCCCCTTCAGTATAGGATTCCTTCTAGTAGTGTTTATCTGGCTGAGGCATACCGAACTCGTCTTGCTTCAGTTTTGTCTTCTCAAAGTTCCCCTTGACTAAGATAGCGTATGATGGGATCCATCTACTCGACCTGAGCGAAGTCCAAGTCTATAGACTCCAACACCCTAATGTTTGGGCTGGCGAGGTGTTCCACTGGGTTAGTCATGTCTAGCTCATGCTCGGATACTGAGGTTAGTCTTGCCAGTGAGTCTGTATTACTATTCTGGGACCTCAGGATGTGGTCGATTTGATGGCTGCCAAGTCTTAAGAGGAGGGTCTTGACCTGAGTAAGGTATTGTTCCATGCATTCCCTTTTGGCTTGGAAGTCCCCATTCACTTATCCCACTACAAGTTGCAAGTCGCTGTATATTATAAAATTCTTCACCCAAAGGCCACAGCCAACCTCAGGCCTGCTAGCAGCGCCTCATACTCTACTTCATTATTTATGGCTGAAAGTTTGAACTTGAGGGCATACTCAAGCTTGATCCGATCATGAGTGATGAGGACAAGACCCACTCCGCTGCAAGCTGCGTTGCTGGATCCGTCGACGTAAAGTTCCCATAGATTTTCTTCATCTTGTACCAAGGTCGGGGCTAACTCCACCAAGAAATCAGCGATGACTTGACCTTTGATTGCAGTCCTTGGTTCAAACTTTATTTTAAACTCTGATAACTCAATAGCCCACTTACCTATCCTTCAAGACACTTTAGGGTTTCATCAACACCTACATTAGCAGATAGTCCTGATGGTGATTGGGTGTGCGTAAAAATAGGGTCTCAGTCTTCGGGCAGAGATAACAAGCGCATATGCTACTTTATCCAAGTCTAGATATTGTGACTTAACGTCGGTGAGAGCTTTGTTGATATAATACACAAGCCTCTGAATTTTCTCTTCTTCCCTGACTAGGGCTAAGCTAACTACCACTGGAGTGGTAGCCAGATACATGAAGAGAACCTCCACTGGGATAGGCTTGCTCAATAAGGGTGGCTTTCCTAAATACTCCTTTAGTTGCTCAAAGTACTTGTTGCATTCATCTGTCCATTGAAAATCATTTCCCTTTTTATTACTCGAAAATAGGGTATGCACTTATCTGTAGCTCAAGACACGAATCGATTCAGGGCAGTTACTCGTCCATTCAACCGCTGCACTAATTTTACATTTCGGGGTGGTTGCATCACCACAAAGGCTTGGATCTTATCCAAGTTTGCTTCAATCTCCCTTTGGTTTACTATGAACCCAAGAAACCTCCATGCTCTTACTCCGAAAACACACTTGGTTGGGTTAAGCCTCACGTTGTACTCCCTTAGAGTTGAAAAGGTTTTAGATATGTCAGTCAAGAAGGAGGTAATAGTGGTGCTCTTAACAAGCATGTTATCAACGTATACCTCCATGTTCCTCCTTATTTGCTTTGCGAACATCTTGCTGACTAGGCACTGATATGTGGCCCCATCGTTCTTTGGGCGTGACTCTATAATAATACAAACCCCTTTAGGTGGTGAATGCAGTCTTTCTTCAACCGAGGGATACATTCTTATTTGTTTGTAGCCCGAGTACTCATCCATTAAATATAAAAGTTCATACCCCGATGTGGCATCGACAAGCTGGTTTATCCTTGGAAGTGGGAAGCTATCCTTGCGGCAAGCCTTGTTGAGGTCAGTGAAGTCAACACACATTCTCTAATCCCATTTAGGTTTCTTCACCATCATTACATTTTCTAGCCATTGGGGGTAGTGGACCTTTCTGATGAGTTAGGCCTCCAAGAGCTTGTCCACTTCTTCGTTCATGGCCTTGGTCCTTATTTTATCAAACTGTCGCCTCTTCTAACGGATTGGTTTAACCTCAGGGTTTACCCGTAGTCTGTGTACTATGACCTTTGGGTCTATCCCTGGCATGTCGTCGTGTGTCCAAGCGAAGATGTCCACATTAGATAAGATGAATGTAATTAGCTCAACTCTTGATTCACTGGCGAGGTTGCTCACAATCTTAGTCACTTTTTTAGGTCGCATGTAACTAGTACAACTTCCTTAACCTCCTCTGCCAGTTCCACGTGAGCCTTGACTTCCTCTTGGTCATATGGCGTCATTTGCAATAGGGTGTCTTGTGGGGTGACACTTTCTCTTTCTTCCATCATGTCCACGAGATCTTGGAGCATTAAAATTGGCGCTTCTCTCCTACGCAATGATGTGGCATAACACTCTCTATAGGACCTATGCCCCCCTCTGATAGTTCCCACACCATGTGAAGTAGGGAACTTCATGACTTCGTGGTAGGATGAGGGGACTGCGTTAGCCATGTGTATAAATGGTCGCCCCATGATCCCGTTGTAAGCTTGGATGTTATAGACCACCAGAAAATTTATCATCAACGTGACCTGTTAGGGGTACTCTCCCATGGTGACCCGAAGTTCAATGCTCCTATGGGGGAATTCTCCTCCAAATCCTACTAGGCTTGTGGCCTTGGGAATGCATTCATTAGGGTCAAGTCCCATTTAATCAGGGCTTCCATCCCAAGTATGTCAGCAAAGCTGACCCCGTCGATAAGTAATTGATGGGCTCGCGTTTGCAATGGTGAGGGTGACTACCAAGGCATCATTGTGGGGGGTGGTGGACACCTACTAGTTCTCGATCTGCAAAGGTCACATATTCTTGTGTAGTTATGAAATAACAAGTTTTCGTGACATGTGGCTCTCCACGAACGTAATGAGAGGTTATAGGGGTTGCATTGAAATTGGCATCAGGTTCTCTCATTGATTGACGGGCTAAGTTCCTCCGACTACGGTTCGAGTTGCCGATGTGCCGTCCTCCTCATATGGTTCTTACTTCCCTAGGTGTTGTTTCTGGGGTCCTGTTTCCTTGTCAGCCCTCCGCGGTGGTGGTGGGTTGTGCTCTCGTCGTCTGGTAGCCACATACTCCTTGAGATACCCTATTTGGACCAAGTTTTTGAGTTCTTGTTTGAGGCTATGGCATTCAGCTGTGTGATGCCCATGGTCTTTGTGAAACAAGCAATATCTATTCTTGTTTCGGTGCTCTGGGTTTCCTTTCAATTTTTTCTGGCCATCTCAGCAACCCCTTATCTCCGATTTACATTAGTATATGTTCCCAAGGAGCTGTTAATGGAGTTAAGTTAACAAATTGGTCTACACGTAAAGACTTTGGCTTGCCTGGTTCAAACAGCCTTCTTTCCTCATGGGGTATTTTCTTCCATCCCCGCTGGTCATATTCCTTCTTTTCTTCCCTTGGCTTGTCCTTGGTTCGATCCCCATCTCATGAGTTTAGGAGCTTAGATGCGCTCATGTACTTTTGGGCGCGGGTTAGGAGCTCAGTGAAACTTGTGGGTGTCTTCTTTTTTAAGGATCATAATAAACTCTAGTCACTTAGCCCGACCATCATTGCGGTGAGGGCTATGTCATCACTGTATCCCTCCACTTTCAGGGCCTCCGCATTAAACCTGACAATATAGTCGCGTAGGTTCTCATCTCTATGTTGCTTAACAATGAGGAGATGAGTGGCAGGCTTCCTCTGGTCTCTACCTCCTAGAAATTGATGGATGAACATCTTGCTGAAAATTAGGCGGGAGATTTCTTGCCCTTATTTCTTCTTCTCTATTGGGATCTAGTCAAAACACAAGTTGATTAATTCAAACACCTTTTGCGATCCTCCAGGTTCCTTAGACACTTAATTACAAGGAGGGTACCCTTCATGGCCTTGGGCGACCCCGAGGTCCAGGCCTCGAGCGAATTCGAGGTCAAGGTATCGGACATCCCCGAGTTTGAGGGGGACTTGAGCGACCCTGAGGATGGGGACCTCGGGTGACCCGAGGTTTGGGTCTTAGGTGTTAGGGGTTATGCCCTCAAAGTATGTGTATTAACATTTTGATATAATATTTAAAGAGGATGACATTTCTCTTATAATTGTTCTTTTGAATTATTGTTGAATAATTTATATAAATATATGAAAAATCCATATTCATTAATGAGACTATGATCTTGTATTAGTACGAGAGAATTAAGATCATAGATAATGAATAAAATTGTCAGCAACATATTAAAGTTTGGAATCTTAAATGAATGGTTGCTAGTACGGTTCACTAAGCATTATGAATGTGTGTGATCTATATCTGGATTATTAACGTGGATAGACATCTTAGTGAATGTACTTTATATAATAATATTATATATGACAAGACTGATGTGAATTAATATCTTTATTAACGTGTCATTTATCGTAAAGACTTAATACACATCAATTCAATGATGATATGTAGATTAGTGTGAACCCTGAGTAGCCATGAACTCCTATGTATGTTTACTAGATCTTTTGGTTCACTCGTTAAGGTATGTTTGTTAATCAGGCTAATAACTTTTGTTTTGGAGGTTCAGTGGTGTGGATGGCTGGGAACATGATCTTACAAGATTTATAGTCTAAGTTTTCCTAACGGATCGTATATAGGTTCCCTTAAGTGTTAATTCTGGAACTGAATGGTTATTGAGTTCAAATTTATAATAAAATTATAAATTAGTCATTCATTAGTGGATTAATGGTACTTAAGGATCAAGAAATAATTAGAAGAGTAAAACGATAATTTTTTATCAGTTCTAATTTACGAACCAATAATTGGAAGACAAAACTATGTGAAATGATTATGTCAGTAGACTACATGAGAATACTCTGTAAATACATTCTATAATCTCTAATAGTGCAATTCCATATTTATAGTAGAGTAATAATGGAATTAATGAATATGATTATTTAATTAAAGAGTTTAATTAATAATCTGGTTTATTAGAGTTTAGGATTATAGGTTCATGGTCTCCAAGTCACATCTATATTACGCTGTTTAGGATGTGAATATTTCAGGACATGGGAAAAAGACTCACTTGCAAAAATATATTTTTATTCTGGGGTAAATACATAATTATGAAATAATTATGTGTGATTAATTAATTAAAAATTAATTAATTGAATTATTTACATATTTAAATATAATTTTCAGAAATTATATATATATATAATTATTACTCTTTTTAATTATCGATAAGTGAGACATAATATCTAATTTGTGAATTAGAAAATTAAATTATTATTGGATAATAATTTAATTCAACTAAATCTGTTATTTGTGAAATAACAGATAAGTTAGTTGATAAGGATAATCAGATTGTTAATTTTGAATTAACTGATATCTAGATAATTATCTGATTAAAAATTGATGTGGACTACTCTGGTGTCACGTTGCACGACAGTAGTGAGTGTGCAATACTTTAGTGCCAGGTGGTGCCGTGAGGCACTGTTGATCTTGGAGTTTACTGATCGTTGGAACGATTTTGTGAGAACAGAGGATAGATCGATTTATGATACTTGATATAGATTACAAGAGATATATGATTCATAATCCTTGTATATTGTAGATTTAACTTATAGATATATAATGGATCGGACTAATTGAAAAAGAATTTTCAATAAAAGTTTTTATTTGGTTATCGTGGCGTTGCGTAAGTTTTGTTTTATTAAAAGATTCGATTTTTATTGATAGTTTAATTTTTTTAAAAAGGCCACGCACCTCCACATTTCCGACGCGCACATGCTGCGACGACCAACAAGTGGTATCAGAGCGGTTTTTATATATTTATATGTTAAATGTTGTGTGAGTTTTCTTGCATTATTCATACAATATGAGAATATGTATGATGATTGATGGTTATGTTTTTTTATATAAAAAATAATGGATCGTTAAAGTATGGTGATTATTGGGTTAGGTTTTGTTTTAATTTTTTCTAGATCTTGTGTAAGCCGAATTGAGGCATAGGAGTTTTTGTAATTTTATTTTGAATATTATTGTAATTATTCCGAATGCGAGAAGATGAAGAACGCGCGAGATGAACAGTGTAAAATTATTGTTCACACGAAAACACTGTTCATCCACGAAAATGATGTTCAACCGCGAAAATACTGTTCATACCGGAAATTTACTGTTCCGGCGGGGGTGAACAGTGCCGGCGGTGAACAGCGGCTGTTGGCGGTGAGACGTGCAGTGGTGATGATGGGAGGTGATCGGAGAGTACTATCGTCGGTGACAATTGTTGTTACGTTTTAGGAAAGTTTTCATCAAACCATGCAACTAACTATATCACCTAAGTGTTTCATTAATACCCAAACTCTTTTAAATATCCATTTAAATTTTGAAATTAATGTAATTTTAAAATTAATTATTAATTTTTTATTTTATGAAAATTAAAAATTAATAGGTTGATTGGGTTTGACCAAATCAAATAAAATATTTATCTGACTAAGTAAAAGTCAACTATATTAAAATGGATAATGATAACAATTATTTTAATTAAGAAAAATAGTTTTCCTAATTAAAAAGTGTTTTGTTCAAAACTTGAATATTATGAAGATAAACATCAAGATGATAAGATCATATTTGGAAAATATGTATTATTGAACTCCGTTTTGTAATTTTAATTCTTTATTTCAAGGGTTGTAATTTAAAAATATCCAATATTTACTCGGTCCATTATTATTTTATTTAATTATTTAATTGTTATGTTTGATAACATGTTCATGTATTAGCTGATCACATGTCATACATGCAAATCTCACACAGTTTTATTTAAATATGCATCTTATCTGTAAAAACATGATTTATTAGGATTGTCTTAATATTTTTATATGTATTACTTTATGAAATCAATTGCATGTAAATTGTTAGGTTTAGGTTTTAACTAGTTAAAATTTGATAATCACACCACACTAAAGGCTAAAGTAACATTTATGTTAACCCACTTTAGTAAAAGAATTTTATTAATGTTTGATGAATATAATTAATTAGTTAATCTAAGTTCACCTAGTTATGACTTAGGCGCTTTAAAAAATTATATGAACTTAGACCAATGAGATTGGATTAACTGATAGTTAAATATTCATAGAGTTATTATTTTAACTAGTAATTAATTTGAAATTAATTGATTAGTTAAAATAGAAACACATTATCCTAAAATAGTGAGTGGGAGAAGGTTGACATGTCAATGTAACATATGATCTCTATCATTAGTACAACACTGTGAGGTGCAGTGAGGGCCTCAAGATGTCTTTGTTTTCATCCCCCTAAGGAAGGTTTTGAGCTGTACTAATACCAAGGTTGGACTTCTTAAGAAGATGGGAGGAAGTGATGTAGTTTAGTTTTGACCGACCCTAAGGCGGCATATTCTAAATGAAGTTATGGAATTTGAAATGATGGGTTACACTCATAAATTTACAATTAAGCTTTCTTGTTGATAGTTGTAAGTTGACCAAACAAGCGATACATTGTTGTTAAAAGAGAAAATATGAGATATTTTAAGTTTTAATTAATAAGGATGAGAAAGTCTCATAGTCAGTCTGAGGCTAATCTGACCGACCTTAAGGTGACACATTAATCGTTGGGTTATGTTATCATGATTAGTAAATGCTAAACTTATGTGTTTATTATGATTGCATTCATGCATCACGTTTACTTTTTGAATTCTAAATATTTAGCAATTATATTGAATTGTGTTTGATTTAATTTCAGTTATCAATATTATGTCAACCATGGACAACCATGTTACTGCTTTACTCGCTCTTGAGAAATTGAATGGTGATAATTTCATACGTTAGAAATCAAATATGAACTTAAAGCTGATTTGTGAGAACCATAAGTTCGTTCTTACTGATGAATGTCTTGAGAAGCCCGCTGCTAACGCCCCTAAGAATGTTATGGAAAAATATGATTCTTGGATCATACCAAACAACAAGGTGAAGTGCTACATGCTTATGAGCATGAATGATGTTCTGAGAACCAAGAATGAATGCATAGAGACTGTCTGTGAGATTATAGAATCTTTACAGGCAATGTTTGGCAGCAGTCCGAGCAAAGTCGTCATGAGGCCACTAGGAGCTATATGACAACTAAGATGAGGAATGGTACTTATGAACCTGAAAATGAGAAATGGTAAGATGCCATGAACCATAAAATTGAATCTATGTATTTCAATTCCGTCTTGGAACTTGTAGATCCACCTGAAGATGTCAGGCTTATTGGATGTAAATGAATCTTCTAGAAGAAAAGAGGTGCAGATGGGAAAGTAGAGACTTTCAAGGTATGGTTAGTAGCCAATGGCTATACACAAAAGGAGGTAGTCGATTATGAAGAGACATTCTCCCCTATGGCCATGCTAAAATCCATTCACATCCTTTTGTCCATAGCCACTAGTTTTGACTATGAGATATGAAAAATGGACGTCAAGACAGTTTTTCTGAAAAACTCTCTTGAAGAAAACATCTATTGATGCAACCAGAAGAGTTCGCACAAAATGAGCAAGATCAGAAAGTATGCAAGTTGCTTAAATCCATTTGTGGATTAAAGCAAGCATCTAGATCTTGGAGTCTTACCTTTGATGAGATTATAAAATCTTATGACTTCGAGCAAAATATTGATGAAGCGTGTGTTTATAAATACACCAAAGATAAGATAGTGTTTTTCTTAGTTCTTTATGTTGATGATATTCTACTCATTGAGAATGATGTAGAATCTTTGTCAAATGTAAAGAAATGGTTAGCTGAGAAATTTCAAATGAAAGATTTGGGAGAAGCGAGTTATGTTCTAAGCATCCAAATCCTAAGGGATAGAAAGAATAAGTTTTTGGCACTTTCTCAAGCATCTTTTATTGATAAGGTGCTTGAGAGATTCTCTATGGAGAATTCCAAGAAAGGTCAACAACCGATCGGACATGGAATTGTCATCTCCACAGAACAATGTCCTAAGACATCTTAGGACGAAGAAGATATAAAAAGAGTTCACTCTACTTCAACAGTTGGAAGTCTCATGTATGTCATGTTGTGTACGAGACCGGACATCTGTTATGGAGTGGAAATTGTCAGTCGTTATCAATTGAATCCAGGTTTGGAACACTGGATTGCAGTAAAGCACATTCTTAAGTATCTTAGCAGAACGAGAAACTATATGCTTGTTTATTCAGGGAGAGACTTGAACCCCCACTGGAATATTGATTCTGATTTTCAATCACACAGATACAGTCAAAAGTCGACATTTGAATCAGTATTCACCTTGGGTGGAGGAGCTGTAGTATGGAGAAGTATTAAACAATAGAGCATTGCACATTCTACTATCGAAGCCAAATATATAGCGGTGTGTGAAGCAGTGAAAGAGGCGTTATGGCTTAAAAAGTTCTATTCTAATCTGGAAGTAGTTTCAGATATGGAGAAGCTATTGATCCTGCATTGTGATAACAGTGGAGCGGTAGCAAATTCTAAGGAACCGAGAAGTCACAAGAGGGGCAAGCACATAGAGAGGAAATATCATCTTGTAAGAGAGATCGTGCATTAAGGGGATGTGACTATTATGAAGATAGCATCGGAACAAAACCTGGCTGATCCTTTTACAAAGACTTTTCCTGCGAAGTCATTTGAGGGTCACGTGCATAACATGTGATTAAGAGAGATGCCACAATTATTTTAGGGGAAGTGGGAAATTGTTGGAGGTTATGCCTTTAAAGCATGTGTATTGACATTTTGATATGAAATTTAAAGATGATTACATTTGATCTTTTAAATTATTGTTAAATAATTTATATAAATATCTAAAAATTCCATATTCATTAATGAGACTATGATCTTGTAATTGTACGAGAGAATTAAGATCATAGATAATGAATAAAATTATCAGCAACATATTAAAGTATAAAATCTTTAATGAATGGTTGCTAGTACGATTCACTAAGTATTATGAATGTGTATGATTTAGATCCGGATCATTGATGTGGATAGACATATTAGCGAATGTACTTTGTATAATAAGATTATATATGACAGGACCAATGTGAATTAATATATTTATTAACGTGCCGTTTATCATAAGGATTTAATACACATCAATTCGACGATCATATATAGATCAGTCTAAATCCTGAGTAGTCATGAACTCATATGCATGTCTACTGGATCTTTTGATTCACTCGTTAAGATCTGTTTGTTAATCATGCTAGTAACTTTTGTTTTGGAGATTCAGTGATGTGGATGGCTGTGGACATGATCTTACAAGATTTAGAATCTAAGCTTTACTAACAGATTGTATATTGGTTCCCTTAAGTGTTAATTCTGAAAGTGAATGGTTATTGAACTCAAATTTATAATAAGATTATAAATTAACCATTCACTAGTGGATTAACGGTACTTAAGGATCAAGAGGTAATTAGAAGGATAAAATGTTAATTTTGATAAGTTCTAATCTACGAATCAATTAATTGGAGGACAGAATTACATAAAATGATTATGTCAGTGGACTACATGAGAATACTCTGTAAATAAATTCTATAATTTCTAAGAGTGCAATTCCATATTTATAGTGGAGTAATAATGAAATTGACGATTATTTAATTAAAGAGTTTAATTAATAATCTACTTTATTGGAGCTTAGAATTATAAGTCAATGGTCCTCAAATCACCTCTATACTACGTTATCTATAGTGTGAATATTTCAGGATATGAGAAAATGACTGACTTGCAAAAAAAATTCTTATTCTGGGGTAAGTACATAATTATGAGATAATTACGTGTGATTACTTAATTGAATTATTTATATATTTAAATATAATTTTTGACGATTATATATGTATAAATAATTATCATTTTTTAATTATCGATAAGTGAGACAGAATATCTAATTTGTGAAATTAGATAATTAAATTATTGTTATATAATATTTAAATCAACTAAATCTATTATTTGTGAAATAATAGATAAGTTAGTTGATAGAGATAATCAGATATATTAATTTTTAAATTAACTGATATCTAGATAATTATCTAATTAAAATAAATATTTAATTAGCAGTAATTGCCATGTGTCAATTACTGATAGAGTATCAGAAATTGATGTGGACTACTGTGGTGCCACGTGACACTACAGTAGTGAGTGTGCAACACTGTACTGCCACATGGCACTGCAGTGGCGCCGTGAGGCACTGTGCTGGCTCACGGCTCACGGTACACTACAGTGCCATGTGGCACTGCAATTGGTAATTTTATAATTAAATATTATTTCAGTTTATCCTTAAAAATCTGATACGCCATTATCTAAAATATATACATGTATTATTTTAATGGTCTAAGTGGTTGCAAGAAGAGGAGAGAATCGGTTGATCAGATCATCAGTTCATCCATCAAGAGTTGAATTGAGAACACAATTGTTGTCAGAGAGATTTTCTTCTGTGATTAAACGTTAATCAAATCTTTAAAAAAATAAGCATCATATTCTTTTAGAGAATTATCTCATTAAAGTCATTCTCAGTAAATCTGTAAATTTCATGTATTGAGAACATCTAGAGACAGAAAAATTATCTTGTAATATTCTACGTGCCCACACACATCTTATTGCGTTAATGATTAACTTGAAAGATCTTGGTATTGATCTCGGAGTCTACTGATCGTTGGAACGATTTCGTGGGAGTGGAGGATCGATCGATTTTTACAATGACACTTGACATAGACTAGAAGATGTATATAATTTTTAGCTTTGTATGTTGTAAATTTAACTTATAAATATATAATGGATCATGACTGATTGAAAAATAGTTTTCAATAAAAAAATTTATTTGTTATTGTGACATTGCGCAAGTTTTATTTTATTAAAAGATTAGATTTTTATTGAAAGTTTATTTTTTATTTTTTAAAAACCACGCGGACGCGCCGACCAATATTGGGTGTTCCCGAGATTTAAGTCTTGGACGACCTCTAACGTGTCCTTAAAAATCTTTTTTAGATATCTAAAAAATGGATATAATACTGTTGATTTATGTATTTTTCTGCATTTACATGGATAGCATAAACAATCAGCTTTCCAACTTCTACTGCCACTTATTTAATTTTATTCATTTTTTATAAGCTGAAAACTATAGACTCGGGATTAGGAGTGCTCACTTCTATATATTGGTCACTTGTTTAATCTTGTTTATAATCCATATTAGTGAGTTGACAAGACCAGGGACAGAAGCCAAAATATTATTAGCGGGCGGATGGACATTGCAAAATATTTATTTAAGTATGCAAATTGTTTCTAAAAACATCATATAAATCTTAGATTTTAAAAATATATTTAACTTTGTTCTTATATAAATCTTGTAGTGTACAATAATAAAGTATGAAAAAACCAATAAAAATATATTTAACTTTGTTCCTAAATAAATCTTATAGTGTAAAATGTATTTTGATACACTTAGGAGCTCTCTCTATCTCCCTTGGACCAAACCTAACCTCTCTTGTAGCGTCACGCCATCACGAGGAGAGCTCATTGCTCTCCCCGTGACCCTTTTTTCGTCTCTTTTCTCATCACTCCTCCCCAATGTTTCTCTTTTCTTTCTCCCCTTCTTTCTCCCTCTTTTCTTTCTCCCCTTCTTCTCCCCTGCCCTTCTCTCATATTTTCACATTTCTCTCTCTTCTTTTCTCCCCCTCCCGTGTTTTTCTTTACCCCTCTCCTATGTTTTTCCCTCTCTCTTTTCCTTCTCTTTCGCTGTTTTCTTTTTCTTTGTAGATATGTTGTTGCATTTTTTTAACTTTTCAGTGGAGTTCTCATTCCGTTTTAGAATATTTTTGTAGATTTAATCCACCAGATTTTAATCCCTCTATGTAAGTAAGTAGGTGTAAATTGACATTATCTTACACTTGTAATCGTTAATTTATATTTAAATTTGATAATTTTGTTCAGATCTTGTTCTGTCTGTATCTTTGCTTCCATATTGAAATGCGTTTTCATCTTTAAAAAAATCAAATAGTGTACGAAAATAAGGTATGAAAAAACCAATATTGATTGTCCCTTCCCTTGAACTGCATGCATAAGAAAATTTTCACAGCAGAAAATATATTTTTGACAAAAGTTACAACAATCGAGAAAATCAGAGACAATGTTATTAAATAACTTGTAAACTATCTGCTACATTATTTCTTTTCCCTTAACACTCACTCAAAAACCTTCAAAACAAATTATCATACTTCATATCATGTTACAATTATAAAGTTGAACATGAATGGCATGTTGTATTGCTCCAAATGAATTGGCCTCAATTTGATCAGTTGTATGAGTGGCCTAATCCCGGAATAAGATGTATTCGCATGCCAAGTGTGAGAAATTAAATAAAAAAAATTATATGAACATCACCAATCATCTGTAGAGGGATGAGAATAGTGGGTGATTTTCTCGCCGAGTACAAATCCAACACTACTCCCCGTAAACTAAAAATTCATAACCCAAATTGCTTCCACTACAAGAAACTACACTTTCTCCCGCGGGTTTTACTATTTATGTCTAGGGTTATAACTACCTGGAAAAACTCCGACGGTTCATAAATCGTCAGCTATCATTCTGCTGAAAAAGTGTAATGTTGGCAGTAGAGGAAACAAAAAGGTTTTTGTCCCGACAGTTTTGAACTGCCAGAAAGTGTTATTTCTTGTGGAGGGTACAAAAAGTGGACAAGAGTGGTCCATAAATCCTTCTGTATTCGAGGATGCTTATGTGGTATACATTTTTCTACGATTGCATATTTTGCCTTACACTTTTTCTTAAACGCACATTTTCCATCTCTTCATTGCTTATTGAGCTTATCCATCGTAGTCTTGTAAGGATCATCATCAACATCATATTTAGACTACTAAATTTATCATAAAAAGTTAGAATTATGACCACAAGTAGTTCATGACCAACTAAGAAAATCATAAGAAATTACCATAACAATTTCCCAAACTTCATCCTTGTTGAACTTTGGCTTTTTCTTCAATCAGTAAAGTGAAAATGACAACTACGTGTAACTTTTCAAAAGAGTACCCATGAAACTTGTAAAACTCATTGCTCCATCCCCAACAGGTTGATAATCATGATTAAACTCCATAGTCTTTTTCTCTCCAGCATGCAAATTCTATACATCTTTCATATGCGTCTTCACATGCCTCGTTGGTATAAAAACTTCATCGATATTTACATAATGAAAATATTTATCTCTCAATATAAGAAATAAGATAGTGTTAATTGAACTGTAGAACACATACACCTTCCTATCCTATGTTATCCTACAAATTTTGGTTCGACGAGTGGACTCTCCTATGTTGGTAGATAGACTCTTGGATCACTAAGTTTTGACGTTGTGAATGGCCATAATAAAGAAATAAACTTTACCTAAAATGACACAATCAGATTGAGTTATCATCGCTCATGTTGTCATCATTAAAAGCTCTAAGACTCAGGACACGATCCAAAAATTACTTATGTACAACATGTAAGCAATTTATTGACATCTCGTAGAAAAAGTAAATAAACTAAATGTTATTTATAACACAACAAATTAATAATTTAATGACATCTTGCTAGTGAAATAATTTATTTATAACTTCTTATTATGTAAATAATTTATTGATTTACCTAATTTATTAACATAACTAATTTATTGACATAAAATAAATGGATATAACTAATTTATTGACATAAGTTAATTATATTTTAGTATTTTTACAGGTTGCGTAAATCAACTTCATTGCTGCCAACCCATTGTTGAACAACACTATTTGCCCAACATACTGCAACAATGCCAACGTAAATTAAAACAATACAAGGCTTAATAAAAAAAAAGATCCTTTAGCATGAGCAGCGATTTCTCTAACTACAATACTAATACAAGGCTTAATAAAAAAACACTTAACAATAGAGAAATTAGAAATAGCTCTAAAAATGGACTTTAAGAAATTATTTGATTTAGCTCCGAGGTTAAGCAACAAATCTCACAACTCCGAGCAAGGTGATTCAATCTCAATGGATAGCTAGAACTTGGAAAGACAGTGGTTTAACCCTTCGAGAAGAGCCATCCCAAGAAAAGTAGAAATAGGTTTTGAGCTAGCCAAGACCCAACCAACTGCAAGGAATTCTCCTAGAGTCCCTCTGCACACCCAACCACAAGCCATCCATTTGTCAAGTGAGACCAAGAAACATCCAGATTAATTTTGACAAAGTTGAGAGAAGGAGGAGACCATTTTTTCCAGCAAAGTTTGTCAAATACCCTTAAGGAGCCAAAATCCACTCTTGAATTGCCCGAACATGGAACAGAGCACTACTCTTGCTTCTGGAAAATCCTTTAACATTTTTTAGCTGCCAAGAAGTTCCTCACTTCACTTTTCCAATCCTGAATCACCTCAACAATATCCCTCCGCAAACTTTTAAATATCAAATCGTTACGAGCTATCCATAATCTCCATAAACCATATGCAACAGATCTAACTATATCATCAAAATCGGGTTGTCTTCTCACCATGTTAATAAGAATATTCCATATTTTTAGGCTATTCGAACCCCTCAATTATTTGTGATTAGTTGAACATCACGACCAAACCAGAATCTCTTGGAAAAGGGGCATCTAAAAAATATATGGGCGGTTGTTTCTTCAACCTCCCCATAAAACGGGCAATGCGGGTCTTTTATAGCTAATTTTCTTTTCTTCAAATTATGCTATGTTGGCAAAAAATCATTCAGCAATCTCCATACAAAAAATCTAATTTCAGGAGCAACATCTAAGTGCCAAACTAATTTCCAAGTATGATAGTTAATAAAGTTACTACCGGACGAGGAAGGGTTGGCCAAACGCCTTTGTTTGCTCAAAAATGCTATCCTGTAGGCGGAACTGGTAGTATACATTCCTTTCCTATTATAAACCCACCAACAAACATCATTATTCAAGTTTAAATGGGAAGGGATACAGAAAATAATTTTGGCTTCCTCACGGGTAAACAACTTGGCAATCAGCTCCTTATTCCATCCCCCATGAATGCTCATCAAATCCGTGACCTACTTAACCGAGTCAATTCTAGGGTCCGAGGTATGAAATCATGCTCCCTGGGTAACCGAGGATCTTGTCATATATTAATATTATGCCCATTCCCCAGCTTCCACATAAAACCCTCCAAAAGGAGAGATCTACCCTATAACATGCTACGCCAAGCCCAAGATGGCTTTGCTCCCAATTTAACGTGAAGGAAGCTAGTTTTGGGAAAGTACTTATGCTTTAAAACTTGAAATAAAATGCTAGTTGGATTAGATGAAAGATACCAACATTTTTTGGCTGAGAGAGCTTTGTTGAAGCACTCAAAGTCTTTGAAGTCAATGCCTCCACAAGCTTTGTCCTTGGCAAGTGAATCACAAGACGTCCAATGAATTTTTCGTTTATTATCCGATGATCCTCACCAAAATTGGCTAAGACATTTGCAAATCTCTTTATAATTTGTAGCCATAAGTTTTAAACATTACATAGAATAAACCGGAAGGCCATAAGCTATTACCTTAATAAGAATTTCCTTACCTGCAAGGGATAAATAATGTTCGGCCCATCCATAGACAAGGTTCTCAATGTTTATCCTAATATCATAAAAAATCTTCCTTTTCGATCCTTCTAAAGCAGAGGACAACCCCAAATATTTATCAAAGTCACCACAGTGTACAATATTAATTGAAGAAGCCATATGCTTCTGAACATTCAAAGATACATTAGGAGAAAAGAGAACCGCATCTGAACATCCAAAGCCAGATGCTTCTGAACATCCAAAGTCACCACAGGCAAATAGTATTTTTTTTGAAAGTTTACCATTTGACCCGAGATTGCACTGTACTGTTGGATGATCTTTTTTATCACTATCGCTTCTGACTCCACTTCTCTGCAAAAGAGAACCGCATCATCAGTAAAAAATAAGTGTGAGATAGATGGATTTAAGTGCCTAGGGGAGATTCCATGCAATTTCTTTGCCTCCACAACTGCAGAAAATTATTTTGAGAGTACTTCTGCACATAAAATAAATAAGTATGGAGATAGGGGATCACCCTATCTAATGCCACGACTGGGGATAATCAAATCAGAAAGCTCTCCATTGATAATTGTCGAGAAAGATAATGTTTTCACACATTCTACAACCCACCTAATCCACTTATTGTGGAAGTTCATTTTGATCAATACTGCTTCCAAGAACGACCATTCTAATCGGTCATAAGCTTTGATCATATCAAGTTTTAGGATCATATTCCTTTTTTACCCCGTGGTTGCATACGAAGAGAGTGAAGTGCTTCATGAACTATAATTATGTTGTCTTGTATTCGCCTCCCAGCTATGAAACCACTTTGGTAGGGGGATATGAGGTCTTGATGCACCGTTTTTAACCGATTACATAAAACCTTAGATATAATCTTGTAAATCATATTGTATAAAGAGATTGGCTGAAAATCTTTTATCGATCTAGGAGCAGAAATTTTGGGGATGAGATTGATATATGTGTAATTAATACCTTTGGGGAGCTTAGCTGTTGCAAAGAATTCCTCCATCATGGCTAAAATATCCTTAGCCACAATTCTCCACTGGTTCTTAAAAACCCAGCATTAAAGCCATCGTGTCCTGATGCTTTAGTTGTTTGCATTTAATGAATGACCCGTGAAATTTCCTCTTCTTGGAAAGGGGAAATAAGATCCCCATTTTGGTTGTCACGACTTCTAACACCTTGTCTATCTAGTAGAGGCGTAAGTTGCACACTAAAAAATAAAGAAAGAAATAGAAAATGGGTAAAAACATAATTTTACCCCACATAATTCATCAACCTCTAAAATTTAGAATTCTTCAAATTTTAAAGTTTTTTGATCATCTATAATGTATAATGTATAATCTATAATTTATAATATATTAAAAGGGGAAGCAAGTGAGAAATTTTTTAGACAATCATATTCACATGTTTTTCTTATAAATCCTAAAATGCCCCATGAAAGTACACTTGTCACATTTTTATTCGTTATTACTATTATTTTTTTACTACTGATACAAACTATGATCGTTCGGCACACCTGAACAGCCATAAACCTAATAAATACAATTTTTGGTTGAAACAGTACCATTTTTTCAAGTTTTTCAAGTGAAACAACACAATTATTTTAACAATGAAACAATAACACTTGTTTTAAGTAGAGAAATATATATTTTTATATGAAATACACAATATATATATACAGTTACACATAATTTGTAAACAAAAAATTAAACTTACAATATAAACGAAAAATGAAAGATCAACATTTAAAATAAAACATGAATTAAGTAATTAATTCTAATATTATCATTTTTTTTCTTTTAATTTTTAAGAGCATATTTATAATGGCATGGACTTGGAAACCCCTATTTGCCAATACCATCAATGATTGGTGAACCCGCAGGTCCATTTGCAACTCCTTTGAAAATACTGTCGGAACTCTAAAGTCATACATTATGTGGTACAATATGGTTAAATCAAAATATTTCAAAAAATACAATTGATGGCAGTATAACATTGTACTGATTTTATTTAAATGAATTGCAAACAAATAATATGGTGTTTTATATTTCTATTTACTTCGTATAAACACAACATAATTATAAATAATAGTCATAACTAAAAAAATAATAAGTTTAAATGTATGTGCATCGCACGTGTGTATTGATTAGTATATTAAAAATAGAAGCAAGGGAGAAACTTTTCTGGACAATTATGTCCACATGTTTTTATGAGGATCCTAAAATACCCCTTAAGAGTACATTTCTCACGTTTTTATTTGTTGTGATTATTTTTTTTATCAACTGACACAAGCTATGACCATTTCACTCACCTAAACAGCCATAAACCGAATCAATACAATCTTTGTTTTCATACAATTTTTTCAAAAAACAATACTATTTTTTTAGCAATGAAACAATACCAATTTTTTCAGTAGAAATTTATTTATTATTATGGTGGATACAAACGACATATGATTACATAAATATAGTTACACAAAATTACAAACAAAAAATTAAATTTATAATACAAATGAAAAGGTAAGATCAAAGTCTAAACTAAAACATGAAATAGATTATTTAATTCTAATGGCATCACGTGTTCTTTTAATTTTCTCGATTATATTTCTATTATACACTCTTAATTTCTTCAAAGAAATATACATGATGTTATATAACTTGATTGAATAAAAATATATCAATAACTAAGTTAATAACAATATAATATTGTATTGCTTGATTTATATCTCATAAATTGAAAATAAATAATATGATGCCAAATATATTTTATAGGAGAGAGAGATTTTAGGAAATTTCAAATAATTCTAGCATTTATGACTATGAATGTTTCCATTTTTTTTATATTTTTTAAAGATAATAAATGGGTATAATGGGAAGATAAATAGTCATTGTCAATAACACAAAAAATACATATTTAAAAAAACTAATCAATACACACGTGCGACATACGTGTTATTGAGCATATTATATTTTTAGTTATGATTATTACTTATAATCATGATATGTTTATGTGAATTAAATATATATATATATATCTCTGTGTGTGTGTATGTATGTATATAGATGTAAATATTTTAATGTGTATAATATATAATATGTATACACACATACATTGTATACATTATTACATATTATATGTATATATAATATGTCTATAATATATATATATATATATATATATATATATATATATATTA
>QANY01006314.1:42771-61867 GCA_003255025.1 Datisca glomerata
ATTTGAATGTTAGATATGGGTTAGATGAGGTAGATGACTAGTACTTCAATGATGTTTTGATGAAGATTGAGAACTACTTCATTTAGATATCAACTAGTTAAATTTTGGAAGATTATGAGTAATTAGTAGTTGAATGTTACTTTTTATGGATTGCTATGACTTGCAAATGCTTTGGTTGCTCTTATTTAGAAAATAATAACTTTATTTCCTCTTCAATTTTAACAGCACGCTTTATAAGTATCATTAGTATATATCCATAACCCATATGTCAAAAACTCTACTACAATTTTTCTAACATATAATTAACAAAATATTTATTGTTGAAGTAATATCAAGATTAGTTACAACTTAGAAATCTATATGTATTACAAGGAAATAGGCAGAAACAAATATGAAGCAAAGTCCATTGTATCTCCAGCTAACAAAGTGTTTACGAGTCGTAGACATATATGTAACCTGACAAATATTTATTCAATAAAAGAGATAGCGAGAGTATGATGTTAATAGTTCTCTTATTTCAAAAGAGTACATAAATTGTAAACGAAATAAAAAAGCATAATAGGCAGAGAAGAAAGTACACAACATCTCCAACTCAATACATTAAATATATGTTTATGACCAGTAAATATATATGTAAGCAGGCACATTTTCTATTCAAAATAAAAGGGACACTAAAAGTATGGTGCAAAGTTTATCCTTCTTCCAAAACATAAAACAGTAAATAAATTATCAAAAATAAACATTTTCAATGAGAATAACTAGCTGCTACATTTTTTGGGTTCTTGCACATCCTTTTATTAGGACCAAAAAGGCCACAAGAACCACATTTCACCTGATTCTTTTCACCAACAGATGGAATCCTCCTCTTTCTAGGCCTCCCAGGTTGACGCCTAATCATGTGTGGTCTAACAACCTCTTCTTGCACTTCAGACTTTAAATTGCACTCAAATTTGTTTCCAACAGGATTAATATTTGAAGAGTATATTGGAAATAGTTTATTCTTAAAGTAATATATATATAAGGAAAAAATGACATGAATTTTAACAGCTACTGAATAAACACTTCAAAATCAACGAAATTGTTTCAATTAAACGTACAAAATTCTTTTATATTTTATCAACTTAATATAGATGCACTAATTAGATTTGACGCTTGTGGACTTACCTACCTCAGCATAAAATAAAGACAAGTTATTAAATTAATATTAATATATATACATGCCCAAAAATAGCAATTATGAGTCCTACATGCCTAAACCTAGCTAAAAGGGCTAATTTATATATTAAAATATGAATAAAATCACACAGACAATATGAATACGTGATAGACAAGAAAAACCTAACTAATATGACAAGTTTATATATTAAAATAAGAATAAAATCACATGGTCAAAATTAATCTGTGATAGACAAAGAAAGAAGGAGAAACACATACCTCTTTATACAATTTTAAATGAAGCCTAATACTGAAACTGTAGAAACAGAGATACAAAATCATCGATTAAAGGTATTACAGTAGCTCGCCTAATAGAATATATATATATATATATATATATATATATAAAGAGAGAGAGAGAGAGAGAGTCACGTAATAAGTACAACAACCGATCAAATTTTACTGAAACTTACCAGTGAGGATGAAATCGGAGGAGATGCTGATTAAAGGGAGGGTAAAATATTCGGAGAAAAATTTCACTCAAATTTATTTTCAACGGGATAAAATGTTATAGAATAGAAGGAAAATTGTGAAAACATTGAAATCTTTGAACTGTAAATTTGATTGAAAATACTCAATAAACATCTATGAATGAGGTTGAAGAAGATGGTTAACGTGGGTGATGGTTAACCCACTTTTAATTTTTGTTTTAGTTTTCATTTGTTTTTTGTAACAGAAAGTAGTTATTAAGGATAAAATAGTAACTTCAATATAATTAAAAAATCTTAAACTTAAGTAGGATTATTTTTATATGTACTATAATTAAAGGTCATTGTTGCTAGTTATTTCTAAAAGGAATACCTTTTACAATTTTCGTTAATTCTAAACAAAAATTCCATCTTAAGTGGGCCATATGAATATCATACTAGGTCTTTAATGGGCCTTTTCCTTTTATAGCTATCACTTTCATCGTACTAAATCTCACTATGATGATTTTAACTTTGTTTCATTATCCATTATTATTAAATTATTATCTTCCTTCGTTATTATATTTTTATCACACGTGGAATAATTTATTTATTTTTAGAAGAGAGATGAAAAAATCTTGAAATTAGAAAAGATGCATACGTGATATAAATTGATATGAACGAGCATTTAGTCTTTAGTACTATATGGTCTTGTTTGACAGTCAGGATAATACTGGATAACAATGTACTAAATCTATCATATTAGACTGTGCTGTATTATATTGAATTAAATGGTGCAATCAAATGTTTGGTGTTGTATCGGTTAAAACTACTTGTATATTGTTTGGTAAATGATACAACTGAATTGTTAAACTGTCATTCATCATTTATTCCTAAAATTACATGTTATTTTACATTTTCGATCACAAAAAATATTTCATATTTCCAAGTGGACAATACATTCTACAATATTAATAGATACATTTAATTATTAAATAAAATATAAATATTAAATAAATATGTGAAAAATCCTATAAAAAGAAAATTCAAACTCTAAAAATTATAGCATGGCATCATCATATTAAAATCCAAACGTAAAATATTCTTTCAGTTTTATTAACATGCGAATTTGAAATATTTATAATCATCTTGAACAAATGTTTTAAAATCATATTGAACTTTCAAAGCTTTCGAATCTAAAATCCTCATTTGAAAAATAAAAAAAATAGAAAAATCTAAAGTCTCCTTCACCACTCCACCTCAAATAGTTCCCAATATCCAATTCTAAGAGGGGGGAAGATGGGAGAATATAAGTTCACTGCGGCGGTGGGCATTGTGGTCTGACGGTGGGAGAAGGTTGTTATGTCGTTGTGTCTCGCACACGCTTCTCGCACACGCTAAGGTAAAGAGGAGTGAAGCGAGAAATTTTTTTACTCTTAGGACAATATTAGTTAATACGGTGATATGAGTACTATTTAGTGTGACCATATTAACTAATTTAGACAGACTGTCAAACTAAACATGTGGCATTATTAATATAATATTATCCAATCTTTTAATATTGTCTAATATTGATAGCCGAACAAGGTCTATGAGTTCTCATATTGTATATTGTCATTAAGGCAACCAAGACGTAAATATATTTAAAAAGTTTAGATATTAAAATTTACCCATTTTCTTCAAATTGTATTATTTATTTTTGCATTTGATTAAAATCACAGTTACATCAGCTTCAAAGTACTTTTTTTTAATTTCTTGAAAAGTGAGTGGGAATTAAAAATGAAATCATTTATGATGCCTGTTCGTAGCTCGTTTCCCATGCAACACTTTACTACTTTCAAGAGCAGGTTTATCTTTTTACCTTAAAAGATATTTCCCACTGGAAATATATAATTATTGAGCAATCAATGCAAAGTTTGAAGAAACTTTTACTTTATTTAATACATTTGACAGTATATTATATGATATGCACTAAAAGAAATTAAGATATGCATGAAAGTGATAAAAAATATCAGATTCATCCTTACTGACCTCAGTCATTAACATGTTTTTTTTTTTAATTTTCCCAACTAAATTGAAAAGGAAAATACATGATACATGAGCTAGCTCTTAATTTTTCAAATGCATGTATTTTGTCAGCTTTAAAAAGTTAATTTATGTAAGAAAATTTAAATGATAAATTGAGATAATGTTTAAGGCCTTTTCAATTCAATACATATATAGTTTAAAAAAAAAACATATACATAACAACATAATAAGTTATAACTAATTTCTTTGATTTTTCTATTACCATCATTAGAATCGCATTTCTGTGTTCCCTCCAACCCTTCCCTTTTGCTCAGCCAGAGTGTTCAAACCAAGCTTGTTGAAGAAACGGCCTTCATGAAACATTGGTGACTTCCTTATTTTCTTATTTTTTTTCCTTTGTTTTTCATTTGGGTCTATTTTGCTACTGAACTTGACCCTCTTTTCTTTTCTTTTTTCTTTCAGAGAGCTTGGTTACTGAGTTCTTTCTTGAGAAATCATTTTATCCATTGGTAATGAAATGAATCATCTGTATGAATCTCAAGCTTATTTCAGCTGCTGAATCCAGTCCTAAAGAGTTGTAGTGGAGAGGAAATTTTGAATTTTTGTGCATTGGGGTACGATTTTCTTCACTTTCGTCTTTCAAAAGATGTCTTCTGCTTCGTGGGTCACATTTCTTTCTTGTTCAACCTCCATTATTCAGCCGTCGGATACTTCAACCTCTGCTATACTTCAAGGGCTGAGATTCATTTTCCTGTCTCCATGTCCTCAAAGAATCTTGCAATCATCCATTGATTTATTTTTCTTGGTAACCCTCCTTGCTTTTGTAATCCTAAAGCTTTATTCAAGATTCTTCTCAAATAGTTTCTCCAGTACTACCATTGATAAACCCCTTCTTGGGGACAAGAGGACTCATTTCACAATCACCCTTTGGTTCAGAGTTTCTCTGATTGTCACAGCTCTGCTGGCAATATCTTACACAGTCTTATCTATAGTGGCCTTCACTCAAAGTACCCAATCTACATGGAAGCTCACAGAATCCATTTATCTGTTGGCTCAAGCAAAAACACAAATGGCAATTTTGCTTCTGATTGTTCATGAGAAGAAATTTGAAGCTGTTACTCATCCTCTGTCCCTCAGAATTTATTGGGTATTGAATTTCACTGTTGTGTGCTTGTTTGCAACATCGGCTCTTACTCGTTTGGTATCTATTAATGAAGAAAATGTGGATCTTTCTTTGAGCATCGACGATGTGTTTTCGTTAGTATTGGTTTTTCCCATATCGCTTTTCCTATTTATCGTGGCCGTTCGAGGATCGTCTGGGATTAATGTGTCGAGGGAGTCAGAATTAGGTGATCAAGTTGATTCCAATATCAGTGGCTATGCTTCAGCATCTCTGTTGTCTAGAGGGACATGGCATTGGATGAATCCATTACTAAGTAAGGGATACAAATCGCCTCTTAAGCTTGATGAAGTGCCATCTCTTCCTCTTGATCATCGAGCGGAAAGGATGTCGAGGCTCTTTGAAATGAATTGGCCTAAGCCAGAAGAGAACTCCAAACACCAGGTCCTAATTACAGTTTTTCGTTGCTTCTGGAAAGACATTGCTTTTACCGGTTTCCTTGCAATAGTTAGACTGGCCGTTATGTATGTTGGCCCGGTTCTTATCCGAAGTTTCGTAAGCTTCACTTCTGGAAAAGGGAGTTCCCCATATGAAGGATATTATCTAGTCATGACCCTTTTAGTTGCTAAAATAATTGAAGTCCTTAGTTCACACCAATTCAACTTCCAATCTCAGAGACTAGGAATGCTAATCCGATCAAGCCTCATTACTAATCTGTACAAGAAGGGGCTCAAATTATCTTGTTCCTCCCGGCAGGCTCACGGTGTCGGACAAATAGTGAATTATATGGTTGTTGATGCTCAGCAGCTTTCTGATATGATTTTGCAGCTACATCCAATATGGCTAATGCCTTTACAAGTTGGTGTTGCTTTAGCTCTTCTTTATTACTACCTTGGATTTTCCATGATTGCAGCCTTGGTTGGAGTAATTGCAGTCCTTACATTTGTCCTTATGCGTACCCGAAAAAACAACATTTTCCAATACCATGTGATGAGGAATCGCGATTCAAGGATGAAGGCCACGAACGAGATGTTGAATAACATGCGTGTGATCAGGTTCCAAGCATGGGAAGAACATTTCGGTAAGAGAATCGCGTCATCTCGTCAAATGGAGTATGGATGGATCGGAAAGTTCATGTACTCAACGTCCTGTAACATGGTGATGCTTTGGAGCATTCCGATCGTGATGGCAGCTCTTACGTTTGCTGTTGCGATTTGGTTAGACATCTCTCTTGACGCTGGGACAGTTTTCACCGCTACAACGATATTTAGAATATTGCAAGAGCCAATCCGGACGTTCCCTCAGTCTCTGATATCGGTTTCACAAGCTATGATATCTCTCAGGAGGCTGGACGGGTTTATGTCAAGTAAGGATTTGGATAATTCAGTTGAGAGAGGCAAAGGCTGTGCTGATCGTAGCAATATTGCTGTTGAGGTGAAGAGTGGATCATTTTCTTGGGACGATGAAGGTGGCGAGGAAGTGTTGAAAGGTGTTAATCTTATCGTGAAGAAGGGGGAACTCGCCGCTATTGTTGGGACGGTTGGATCGGGCAAATCTTCTCTATTAGCTGCTGTTCTTGGTGAAATGCGTAAAGTTTTAGGAAATGTATGTTTTTTTTATGCAACATGGACTAAATAACGCAATAATTGACTAAGTTATAGATAAACTTCTGTGGGATTACTCATCCGTATGATGAATAGTAGTTCTTATAAACATATTAGTAGAGTTTAAGGGTCTTCTGCCATAATATTGACATTTCACATACAACCATCTGTATCAACATTTATAGTTATCTCATCGTTAACTATTACATGTCATCCTCTGTTAATTTACATATTTATGTATGAATCACTTCTGTATTCTATATTAATTGTATTAGATTAATGAATAGAAAATATTCTAAGAAGATAAGAGATCCATTTGCTGATTTTGCTACTATTTCTTGTTCAATCTACAAGATCAACAATTTCCATGAGTTTGGGATTCTGCTGCTGACATATCAAGTGTTAAATACATATCAAGTGTTAAAAAGCAAACATATGCTTCACTAGCTTTTGTGTTTCAGGTAAGGGTATGTGGGACAACCGCGTATGTGGCACAAACATCTTGGATCCAGAATGGGAGCATACAAGCCAATATACTGTTTGGTTTGCCAATGAACAAGGACAAATATGATGAAGTGATTAGGGTCTGTTGTCTAGAAAAGGACCTGGAGATCATGGAATTTGGTGACCAGACCGAGATCGGAGAGCGAGGAATCAACCTCAGTGGTGGTCAAAAGCAAAGAATACAACTGGCTAGAGCTGTTTATCAGGATTGTGATGTTTATCTTCTCGACGATATATTTAGTGCTGTTGATGCTCACACTGGATCAGAAATCTTCAAGGTAATACACAAACCTTTCTGTTAATAATCATTCCTGCAGAATGTAGTGTCCAAATGTGTATACCATATGTTTACCCTATGGTCACTATTTCATCCACGCGCTATATCTTTTGCTAGTTGCTACTAGCACTAGGAAATGTAGATTAACTTCTACCTATTCAAGCCAAAAAGAGAAGAAATCTATCTTTCTTGGTTTGTCGTAATTGATTACTGAGGAGATTTTTCCCTTCAATCGTAGAAAATTATAAAGGTGAATCTTGAACATAAAAATTTAAAGGAAATGTGATTCATGGTTTCAAAATTTTGCTGCAGGAATGTGTAAGAGGAGCCCTCAAAGACAAGACCATTTTACTTGTAACCCACCAAGTCGACTTCTTGCATAACGCCAACCACATTTTGGTAAGCATATCCTCTTCATACCAATCCAATACATGTAACTGCTTTAAGCTTATGATAGCATTGTTTATGTAGGAGTGTTTTAATAATCCTCTTGTTCTTAAATCAGGTCATGCGGGATGGGACGATTGTTCAATCCGGGAAGTACAAAGAGCTACTAGAACTCGGCCTGGACTTTGGTGGACTTGTGGCTGCACATGAAACCTCTATGGAGCTTGTAGATATGACTACCATTTCTAATGACAAGACACATCAAACACCAAAATCACCCCACAATCCCACCATGTCTTCAAGTAGTAGGAACCAAAGCGGAGAAAACGGGTCCATTGACCAATCTAAGCCGGAAAAGGGTACATCAAAGCTCATCGAAGACGAGGAGAGAGAAACGGGGCATGTTAGTGTAGACGTGTATAGGCAATACTGCACGGAAGCATATGGGTGGTGGGGAGTTGTAGGTGTAGTACTTATGAGTTTGTTGTGGCAAGCGACTCTCATGGCCAGCGACTATTGGCTCGCATATGAAACTTCAGAAGATCGTGTTTTCAAACCTTCTCTGTTCATTAACGTTTATTGGATCATCGTAGCTATTTCGTGTGTGGTGGTTGTTGTCAGGGCATTTCTTATTACGTTTCTCGGATTGAAAACGGCTCAGAGTTTCTTCAATCAAATTCTTCATAGCATTCTTCATGCTCCCATGTCATTCTTCGATACCACTCCTTCCGGAAGAATACTTAGTCGAGTGAGCTTTACTCACACCCCTTGTGCATTTTTTTCTGTTAATTTTGTACTAATTATGTCCTTTCTTTAACAGGCGTCAACTGACCAATCCAATATTGATCTTTTCATTCCATTGTTCTTGGGCATGACGGCCGCAATGTACTTCACGTTGCTTGCCATCGTCTTTATCACATGCCAGAATGCTTGGCCAACGGTTTTCCTCATAATTCCATTGATTTGGCTAAATATATGGTACCGGGTACGTTAAATCCAAGCATTTTAGTTCACTATCACTATCATATTACAAATATAAACTCTGATAAGTTTGATCTTCAGGGATATTATATAGCATCATCCCGTGAGTTGAGTCGACTTGATTCGATCACAAAAGCCCCAGTGATTCATCACTTCTCAGAGACCATCACTGGCGTTATGACCATCCGTTGCTTCAGGAAGCAGAATCGGTTTTGCCAAGAGAATATCGAAAAGGTCAATGCAAATCTAAGGATGGATTTCCACAACAATGCATCGAATGAATGGTTGGGATTCCGTTTAGAAATGATCGGGAGTGTTGTCCTGTGCATCGCTACTATGTTTATGGTCTTGTTACCCAGTACCCTGATCAAACCCGGTAATCCCTTTCGTTTTCCTTTAGCCGAATCTTCGTGTAGAAAACTAATTTAGTTTTTATATTCTGTAGAGTACGTTGGTCTTTCTCTGTCGTATGGAATATCACTCAATGGCGTATTGTTTTGGACCATATACATGAGTTGTCTTGTGGAGAACCGAATGGTTTCTGTTGAGAGAATAAAACAGTTTATCAGAATTCCATCAGAAGCTGCTTGGAAGATTGAAAATTGTCTTCCTTCTCCAAACTGGCCAACCCATGGCAATATCGAGTTATTTGACTTGCAGGTAATAAATAATCTGTTGATGATACTTGCACATTCTGTACTCTCATAAAAATCAGTGCGTCACATTGGTCACTTTGTTGAGCAGGTTAGATATCGGCCGAATACTCCTCTAGTACTAAAAGGAATCACACTCAGCATTGATGGCGGAGAGAAGGTCGGTGTTGTTGGCCGGACTGGAAGTGGGAAGTCAACGCTTGTCCAAGTGTTCTTTAGGCTGGTGGAGCCTTCAAGGGGAAAAATAGTCATCGATGGGGTGGATATTTGCAAATTAGGGCTCCATGATCTCAGGTCTCGTTTCGGAATCATTCCCCAAGAGCCTGTGCTTTTCGAAGGAACTGTGAGAAGCAACATCGACCCGATCGGATTGTACTCTGACGAAGAAATTTGGATGGTACATACTGTCTTCCGATTCTTTTGTTGAGAATTCAAAATAATTATCTGAAATTAGAATCATATATACGATAATTATCGGAGAAAGTTCCATTAAGCCATAGATATCTCTAAATTGTTATTCATGTAGAGCTTAGAGCGATGCCAACTTAAAAACGTCGTTGCTGCGAAAACTGATAAACTCGACGCTTCAGGTTCGTCTTTCTTACCATTTTCCATCACCTTTCCTTACCATTTTCTGCTAAACAATGGTTTTGTTATATTATGTAAAAATTGTAGTGGCCGACAGCGGAGACAACTGGAGTGTTGGACAGAGGCAGCTTCTCTGCTTGGGACGGGTAATGCTGAAGCGTAGTAAAATCCTTTTCATGGACGAGGCGACCGCTTCTGTCGATTCACAAACCGACGCCGTGATTCAAAAGATTATCAGGGAGGATTTCGGCGCCTGCACGATCATCAGCATTGCTCACAGAATTCCCACAGTCATGGACTGTGATCGTGTCTTAGTAGTTGATGCCGGTACGTACATAGTTTGCTTTTGAGGTTCAATTGAATTTGACGACAGTTTCTCGTTTGCAAATCATGATCTCTGCGTTTTCGGAAGTGGCAGGATTGGCAAAAGAGTTCGATAAGCCATCTCATTTGCTCGAAAGACATTCGTTGTTCGCAGGGTTAGTTCAGGAATACGCGAATAGATCGTCGGGATTATGATCGCCCTTTCTTCATGCTTTTACCTCTCAAATCTCACAGCATAGCTTGTTTTTGTCAGTGACTTACCGAGTTCAAACCGGAAGATCAACGATCATGGTTTAATTCTATTCAAATATACAAACAAACAAGCATTTTTGCTATGAACTTGGTTTGTTTTAGGTTTTAGTCATATAATCATACAAATCCATGCCTTGAGAATGAGGCTTTTTCACTTGTTTACATACTGTGCATTCTTATACAAAATGAATTTGTCATTGATGACTTACATAGTCGAAATTGTAAAATGTCAAAGTCATTTCATTGTTTGAGGTTTGAGGTTTGATATAAGGACTTTATTGCAACATTTTAATGATTGGAGGATTAGATTGAGAAAATTAGAATTATTGGGATTATATTAAAAATCAGAGAAAATAGATAAACTGGTTAATGAATCAAAAGCCTATTCACATTTGTAAACTTAGGATTTGAATTGTTTTCATTGAGTCCTAAATTATATTGGCTTATCTTAAAAATTCCATTTTTTAATTAGAATTTGATTATTCACTTCGCACGATGATCTCAATTAAGTTAAGCATTTATGACTAAATAGTTAAAGTGCTCAACTCATTATTGACGGAGATGAATTGCTTTGTTATGTTAGGAACTCATCTCACAGAGTTGAAGATGAGGTTTGCAAAATTTTAATTGAACTTTAAGGTGGTGTTTGATCTAATGTAATGCAACGTACCAGAAAAACAATAGAGAGCTTTATAAATGCTAGACTTCAAATCGTATCTACAAGTGATATGTTATAACATTTGGCATGAAAAATGCAAATAAATTTAATATTTATTATACTTTTAGATTTTACGTGAATATGAATATCACAAGTTTATGAATTTAATATTATTTTACTTATTATTATAAGTTTTTCTATTGAGATTTTAAATAAATAAAATAAAATAATTAGAAGAAAGTAACATGAGTTCCATATAACTTAGTTGTATTCCCTATATTTCATTCATTCCCTATCAAGGTTCAACTCTCTCCATTTGTATTTTTTAGAATTACAACACATTTAAAGGAAAGAAAAATGGACCGGTCTGATTATTTAACTAGGACCAACCTGTTAGTCGGCCCGAGCCATGAGTTCACGGACCGGCTTAGTGATTTATTCTAACCTCCCTCAAATTCTAGATGGTCGGCCCAATTGCCACCTCTAATGACCATGAAGCCATTTTGTAGCCTTCTTGTACACTTCAAGAAGACTATACGCAATGACCTTAAAGTCATCTTGTAGCTTTCAAGAAGACTACACGATGAACATGAAGTCGTCTTTCTCTTTGTCACTCTCCTTCTTTTATTCTTCCATCTTGTAGCTTTCAAGAAGACTACACGATGAACATGAAGCCGTCTTTCTCTTCCTCACTCTTCTTCTTTTCTTTTTCTTCTTCTTCCATCATATTTCTTGTCTCTTCCTCCTCGACATCCATCATATGAAAATTGTCGGGAGTTCGAGCACGAAACAAGTAATCATCCATATGAGATGTTACCAAATGATCAACATTTTAATCTAGGAAATTGTGAAAGACATGTTTGATTGCATTCACGACATCTTTTTATCCATTGAAGAAATCTTTTGGTCCATTACAATAAGACATTTCCTCACCTAGGGATCCCTATTATTCTCCTCAGGCTTTTTCTTGCCCTCGGCATTCTTCAAAATGACCTTCTCCTCCTCAGGCCTCTTCTTCTTCTCATCAACATCTTACTTTTCTACCTATGGTAAGGGTAAAGGAGCAGTCGATTGAAAATACATGTAATATAAATCTGATAAGATAGTTACAAGATGGGTATATGATGATATTGTAGAGTACAAGACGAGTATAAAATATCCTTGCAATCATCTTGTAGACTACAAGGTGTGTACATGATGTCCATGTAATCATCTTGTAGACTATAAGACGGGTACATGATTATCACCCATCTTGTAGACTACAAAATGTCCCTGTAATCATCTTGTAGACTACAAGATGAGTAGATGATGATCTTGAACCCGTCTTATAGACTACAAGATGTACATGTAATTATCTTATAGTCTATAAGACGGTTATAAGATAATCTTGAACATATGTTCTCCTCCATATGTTGCGCTCCGGCCACTGATTTTCAGTAGCTTGTTTCCTCCTCCTCATCCGTAGGGATCAAGGATGAATGACTTTTTAACTGAAATTATAAGTAATATATATCAGTATATAAGACGGCTTTAATATGGTCTTGTAGCCATCATGAAGTACAAAATTCACATTTTACATTCATGTTTGAAAAAAATGTTTTTCTAGAGGTTCTCAACTAATACGACTATTATTGTACACCAATTAAGAATCCTCGGTACCTTGGTCACAATCTTGGTATAGTACAAGCTACCAATCAATGAGATAACTTCAAATATCCATGCCTATAACAAAAGAGGGCTTTTCAGCACACAAATCAAAACATCAGTTTGTAAATACTACATTAAACTCAATAGAATTTTACCTGGAAGGCATAAGGACATCCAAGGATTGAGTATCCGTGAAGCGTGGATTTCTTTGTTCTTTTTTTGTTTGCTCCTTCTCCTCATCATCACAAAAACATACTTAGTTTTCTTTACACCTTGTAAAGAATTAATTGTTTTGGATAAAGATATCTCATTCTATGGATATTGGTTGAACGCATTGAGGTCCTCAACCAAAATCATCCATTTTTTTTTCAATTAGGGTTCGGCTCTCCTTCCTTAAGAGAAAATTCTCTAGTAAATAAATCAGAGTCACCTTCACAACATCCAAATCTACTTCAGATTCCATTTTGAAAAACTTTTCCTCCAAAGAACCCATGGTTATTCTTTATGCTTTGTTGAAGTATTCATCACATAGTTGGTTGGGGCCACATGACGAATATGATTCACGAGCTACACTGAGCCTCAGTATGGTCACCAGTGAGAACTCTTTCTTTGAGAATCAAAGTGGCTTCTCATTGATAAGAAACCAAATCTCATCCTCAACAGAAGTACCATTCATAGGTTTGGCCTCCCTCAACGACACTTGACGGCAAACGATGACAGAAAATTACAGTGTTGGGAGATCCAATAGATGCTTAAAACATGTTTCTCTAAAGAGTGATAGCTGACTCTCTGTTAGCTTCTTCTTGATGACCTTGATGCAGTGGGTACTGCAGGTTGCATTTACCCGTGTTTTGGCAATATTGTTCATGTCGTGGATGTTTCTTAACTTCATGTTTGATGATGCCATATCCTATAGAAATTCTAGTTAGTATAAATCCACAGACTTAAGATCAGATATGTGAAGTGTATAAGATGATCTTGTAGTCATTGTGTAGTGTACAAGATGACTACATGATCATCTTGAGCATTTCATGATACATTACAAGACAATCTTGTAGTCATCTTGTAAACTATACAATAACTACAAGATCATCGTGCAACACATCATGAAGTGTACAAGATGACTACAAGATCGTCTTGAAATACATCATGAAGTGTTCAAGACGTTTCTGATGTCATCTTGTACACTACATAATGACTATAATATCATCTCGTAAAACATCATGAAGTGTTCAAAGATATATCAAGAGGTTCATGATGATGTCAGGAAGGTCTTAAATACTTCATGATGCATCAGGACGATCTTGTAGTCATCGTGAACACTTCATGATGCATTTCAAAATGTTCTTGAGCACTTCATGATGGTGTTCACGAACCTCTTGAAGTGTCATGAAGTATTCAAGATAACCTCATAAAGTATCATGAAGTATTCAAGTAGAGAGAATATGAGGCAAATAACCCTAATTCAAAAATCTTGTATAACAAAAACCTAGAGAAATCCATAAACCCAGAGAAATCCTAAATAAAAACCCAAGAAAGTAACATACCTTATTGTGAAGTTAAGCTAGTGTTGTGAACTTAAAAGATTCGAGAGAGAGACAAAGCCTGAATGATATCGAGAGAGAGAGAGAGAGAGATGTTGTGATTTCGAGAGAGAGAGAGAGATTGTTGTCGCTTTGAATAAGAGAAAATGAAGAAATGAGAGAGTATACGAAGAGTTGAGATATAGTATTAGATTAGTTACTTTTGATAAAGGTGTAATGATGACATCTGAAAACTGATCTGATTTATTTTTTTTCTTATTTTCTTTTTGTCGTCGTCTGAAATTCGTGAAGGGCAATCTGATAACTTCTGGCTTATTTTTAATGGAGGGTAGGTCAGCGGTATAGTTCAGTGAAAATTAGTGTATGGGTGTCTTTTAGCAAATAAGACTTTCTAGGTGTATATTTTAGGCAAAACTCCATTATTAAATTGTTATTCTTAGGTTTTAAACTAAAAATTATTCTGTAAGATAAAACACTATCTAAAAATCATTCTTCTAGCTTTCTCGGTGCAACATTATTAATTAAATTTGTGTGTCTTGATGTAAGGACTTGGGGCCAATTGGTACACGTAGTTGAGGGCCCGATCCTCATAGTAATTGAATCTTCTTCATTTTGAGTAAGCCTTAAAATTGGCACAAATCTTAATTTGGTCATAGTTCTAATTTACTTCATGATGAGACAATTAATTTACTCTGAAAATTGAAGTAATTAAAATTTCTAAATCAAAACAATCTTGAAGAGGTGATTGAGTTACCTCTAAAATTATTTTTCATGAAATTATCTTTTATACTCAGTTGTGGAGCTACGTTCAATGTGACCCACGAACTCTTTTTGCATTTAGTGTATTAAATTTTTAATTTTTAAGTATTATTATTAGTGAATCTACTAAAATTAAACTTTGACCCATTGAAACCTGAGAGAAACTCATAAATGATCTTTTTAATCATCTGTGTAGCTAAATGTCTCATTATAAAAAACTTTAGCATAAATGATCGATATGACCCAAATCTATTATAAAATATGGTGACATTCACAAAATTGTCCCCACAAAACACGAGAAGGCATGAGATTTTTAAGCGACTCCATTCACGAGGTGCAATGTGCACAATGTACTTTTTTTAAAATGTGTAGTAGGGCGCCGCGCCTTATATGAAGAAGCGCTACTTCACTGTGGGCTCCTGATGCCCTCTTCAAAGTGGCTTTTAAGTTATTTTTTCAAAAAATTATTATTTACTAGTTATTATAATTTATTCTTAATTATTTTTCTATTTTCTTTATGATATAATGTTCAAAATTTATTTAACTAACGTTCATAATATTTATAACGATTAATAATTTATTTCATAATGTCCAAAATACATCTATATGCATATGCCTTCGATAATTTATTTATATAATTTCTATAATTCATTTACTTGTCTATAACTTATTTACATAACGTAGATCAATCATTAATAAAAATTACAACGTAGAGAGTTCAACCCCTTAGTAAGCAGATTTACAAATAGAGTTTGTTCCGACGTGTTAAATAACTGTCCACTCTGAACTCTTTCCTTAACAACCAGGAACTTGAAGTCTATGTACCTTGACTTTGTCGAGCTCCTGTTGTTATTAGAATAAAGGGATGCTGACTTATTGTCACAAAATAACTTGAGTGGTCTCTCAATACCGTCTACTATCCACAGCCTTGTGACAATATTTCACAATCATATTTCGTGATTAGATGCCTTATAACATGCTATCTTGGGATCCAGTAAAATTAGAGTAAATATATCCAACGATCTCAATCTGATCTAACCTCTGATACGTGAGCACGTAGTCTTTTATTCTCTGTAAATACCGCAAGACCTGTTTAGCTGCTTTCCAAATGTCTGTGCCTGAATTGGTTAAATACTCACCCAACATCCCAGTCACATATGCAATATGCAAACGTGTATAAACCTTAGCATACATCAGACTCCCTACTACTGAAGCATATGGAATCTTCTGCATTTATTTTTCCTCAAAATCATTCTTAGTAAACTGATTGAGACTAAACATGTCTCCCTTAGCCATAGGGGTATCACCTAATTTATAGTCTTGCATGTCATATCTTTTAAGAACATTTTCAATATAGCTCTTTTGTGATAATACAAGAATACCCCGAGGATGATCTCAGTGTATTTGGATCCCTAATACAAAAGTGGCGCCACCAAGATCTTTCATCTTACAATTCTTAGCTAGAAATCTCTTGGTGTCGCGAAATAAGCCTATATTGTCGAGATTCCTACTTGAGACCATAGATGGATTTTCTAAGTTTGCAACCATATTCTTTGGGTATCCCGACACAAAGTTTTCTAATTGCACCATATAAATCGTCTCTTCAATGTCACCATTGAGAAACGTCGTCTTTACATCCATTTGATACAGCTCAAGCTTAAAATGTGTCACCAATGTCATTATAATCCTGAAAGAGTATTTCATAGAAACCAGAGGAAAAATCTCTTTATAGTCTATGCCTTCTTTCTGTGTAAAGCCTTTTGCAAGATGAGCCTTGTATCTTAAAAATCCATTTACAACCAATGGGTTTTGCACCTTTTGGTAATGGAACAAAATCCCACACGTCATTGTCCTTCATGGTCTTAATCGCCTCATTAATGGCATCGATCCACTTTAGTGATTTAGAACTTTCCATTGCTTGACAGAAGTTGATCAGGTCATCTTCCATCACTCCAATGCCTACCTTATATTCCTGGAGAAATACAATTTAATCATCTGGCACTGCACTTATTCACTCTCAAATGGACCTCCTTAATGGCATAGATTCTTGAGGGGCTAAAGTTTGTTCTTCTGGAACAATCTCTTGAATATGAGGTTCTCTGATATTATCTTGATATATTGTGTCATTAACAATGTTAGGGATGATGTCCTGATCAATACTAATAACACATGTGAGAATATCAGCATATTCCTCCTGAAAGTCAAATCCTTAACCATATTTCCCCCCGCCAACTCGGCATCCTCAAAGCATCGAGCATTTTTCGTCTAAAAAAATGACCAAGTCGTAGGATTATAAAACTTGCACCCCTTGGATTTTTCAAAATATCCAACAAAATAGTAATTCACCGTCTTTAAGTTCACTTTCTTTCATAAGGCTTATAAGGCATTGCCTCAACTGGACATCCCCAAATGAACAAAAGCTTTAGACTACATTTCTTGATGGTCCAAAGTTCATATGGGGACTTGAAAGTTACTTTAGTTGGACCTTTATTAAGGATATATATTGTAACCTTAACTTCTTCATCTTAGAGTAATTTTGGTAAGGTAGAATGACTAATCATACTCATCACCACATCCTTAAGTGTTCTGTTTTATCTTTCAGTAACATCATTCATAGTGAGCGAACCCAGCATAGTGTACTGAGAAACGATACTACACTCCTTTAAAAAGTTAGCAAATGGTCTTGGACATTGTTCACATGAACTATCATATCTACCATAGTATTTACCACCACGATCACATCTGACGCTTTTAATTTTTTTGTTGAGTTGATTCTCAACTTCAGCCTTAAAATTTTTTAACACGTCCAATGATTATGACTTTTCATGAATGAGATATATGTAGCCATATCTATAATAATTGTCTATGAACGATATAAAGTATTGTTGACCATTCCAAGCGACCGAAGATAATGGCCTACAAATATCTGTATGAATAAGTTCTAAGATGTTCTGAGTCCTGTTGGCTTCAAATCTCATTTTATCAGTTTGTTTACCCTTTTATGTAGTTAACACACACGTCAAAATCTGCGCCATAACGTATGGAGATGTGACCTAATATTGTGCCATAACGCAACTGAATTTTCATTGGTTAATTTTATTTTGGTACCTCGTGTACTTACTTATAAGGATTCTTTAATTGAAGCATTTGTATCAAGTAAATGAAGATTGTCGTAACCTGACAAATAATTGGAATCAACCGAATTTGACTCACGAAATAAACCATAGTTTTTCATCTTCAAATGAATAACCGTAACCAACTTTGTCCATAGAGACAAAACTCAAATTATGTCTAAAAGACGCTACAGAAAAGGTTTCAAATAAAATCTAGTCTTTAACAATAATCTAAATTTCCTTATCACCTCAATTTCAATCGTCTTGCCATTACCCACATAGATGTATCTTTCAACATCACTCGGCCTTCGGCAAGTGAAGAAACTCTGTATAAACACATTGATGTGAGCTGTTGCACTAGAATATATCCACCATGTGTGTCTAGCAACCAAACTTAAATTAACCTCAGAAGAAACCAAATTAAGAAGCACACATTTCTTAGCACGCCAAGCGTGATAATTGGTGAATTGCTTCTTCCTAAGCCCTTTAGCTCCATAGAAGTGACAACTATTGCCTTCCGAGTCAACAAGTTTTTTTTGTTGTTTCTTGTGTTGCGCTCTGTTAATAGCTACTTTATCCTTTTTCCTTTTCTTTACCTTGCCCATATCCTTAAAGGTGTAGGCTAGGTAAACACTCTCTGTCTTTTCATGTTTCAATTTTTACTCTTCTTGAACACAATGTGAGATTGGCTCATTCAGAGATCAAGTCTTTTTCTGACAATTGCAGCTCACCTTAAACTGGTTGAACTGTGCTGGAAGGGATATCAAAATCAGATGCACAAGCAAGTCCTCAGAGAGTTCGAGCCTAAGTACTTTCAACCTTGAAACAAGATGAGACATTTCAATACTCCTTGATGTTACCTTTACCCTTATACTTCATCAAAATTAGATCTGCCAAGTGCATACCATTTCCTACCTTCTGTTCTTGACAAACTTTTTTTTCAATATCCGCAAGGAAATCTTTAACAGTAGAAATCTTTTCAGATATAGTGCCCCTGATTGTTTCTGGAATGGTCTTCTTCATGATTGGCGTACA